>OX418217.1:45276527-45464027 GCA_948455865.1 Conomelus anceps
GGATAAAAATATCACCTTCCAAATATGAATAGATGGGCTCCCAATACGTTCTAACGATTCGAGGTATTATCGGACCAATACGTACGAGCAATATTGCGTAATCGCTGGTGAATACATAAAGGAAATAATGGCTTTGAGACAAATTTGGTAGAAGTAGAACGTATGGTGTCATAACAATAAATAGAAATACAAAAATGCCATACCAGAATAATCTAAAACTGTCATATTATACAATTGCTAAATTATGAAATTTGTATTGAATGATAAGAGTATGATGAGATAGGACTGTTATAAATGTAGATAAAAATTATGATTGCTACCATTAGAGTTAACTCTGATTAGCAATAGGCGATTACAGTGGAAAAATGAAAATTAGTTACTCTAATATTTTAAACTTTGACAGTTCTTACACAGAATTTAAATTTTAAACAATGAAGTTTCTCTTTAAGACGGCCCAAAATTTCAAACTCATACTTTCAACTACCGTATTCATTCAAGTAACTCATATTATCTTAGTTTTTCATTCAGAACGGAACAATCACATATAAGAAATAGGGGAAGGCTTAGTTATAACAGTTTAGATTAAATTAAACTATACTGTAATGAACAGGAAATACAATCATAGCAACTAGTAGCAACTGTTAGCAAATTCCCAAGTAATGAATAACTCCATTAGTTACGCCACATACATTAGAAAAATGAAAAAATTGTGCGAACTTTACTCATACTTGGAAAGCAACGAGAAGTCATCACGAAGATTCTGTATCCCGGGAAGCAATCTTATTTTCCTGTATTCCTCTAGACCTAGACTCTAGACAATTTGAACAGTAATGAGTTGGTTACTTTAGCGCCACCTAGTTTCCAGTAATTGTCGTTTAAACTTGTCACAGGGATTTCAAACCCAAAAATAATATAAAAAACATAACATAAATAAGTTCTCAAAAAAATAAATGGTTCGTTAATATCATAATTAACTTATTGTTGTGGATATCATTTTTTCGTGAACTGCAGTTGAGCTATTCATATTGCGGTTCATAGGTCCACCAAGTTCCTTATAACAAGGCTCAAATGGCGAGGTAGGGGCCCCTGGATTTCTACACCAATTTTATTATTTATAGGCTGAAATTTTATGTTCTAGGAAGTCTGTATTGTATAAGTATGTTAGGATTATAATTGATGAAAATAGTTAATCATGTATTATTCTTATGTATAAACTTGCTGTGCAGAACTGACCATTTTTGAGTTGCGGTTGGTCTGCAACCAAGCGCCGAAGAAGAACGTCATAGTTCAAAACGCGTCCGCCGCAACTCAAAAAAGGTCAGTTCTACACAGCAAGTTTATACATAAGAATAATACATGATTAACTATTTTCATCAATTATAATCCTAACATACTTATACAATACAGACTTCCTAGAACATAAAATTTCAGCCTATAAATAATAAAATTGGTGTAGAAATCCAGGGGCCCCTACCTCGCCATTTGAGCCTTGTTATAGGGAACTTGGTGGACCTATGAACCGATTTTGGTAGATTAAAGTTACTAGACAGACTTTGTTTTGCATTTTTTTTTTTTAAATGATTTCCGAGAAGCCAGGATTTCTCAAGGCAGATGACAAGTTACAGGTTGCACTGTTGCACAACACAAGGCTTGTGATGTGAACATGTTCAACTCATGCTTGAACTATTTATAAATAGTAGACTCGATAAATTTTCATTTACCTATATTCAACAGCTCTGAATCTACAATTTGGTTATATACTTTTTCTACATAAACCTAATAACTGAACAGTGATTGTCACTTCATGTCTGAACACAGTTCTCTCCTGTTATTTGATTGTGACTGCATTTGTTTGTTACATGACAATAATGACAGAGATGGTACTCACAGCTCGAGGCTCGCAGCTAACTCCCCCATTATTTACTCCTCGAACGTGAGAAAATGGCTGAGCAGGAGCCACAAGAACAGTAACAATCTTCTTGTCAACCACCATGACGGCGATAATTATCATTAACGTCACATTAAGTGGTCTCAACAAGATTGTCAAGTTTCCGGTCTGATAAGCTAATGTACAAGCGAGGGCTGTCGCTATAACATTATTTTATCAGCTTGAAACCCAATTTTTTTCAATTTCAAGGTTAAATGAGTAGTTTTTCTTATTCATCAGTTTCCACTAAGTGTGCTCCCCTTGCTTATAATATAAATTCAACGAAAACCTAGTCAAGTTGGAATACATTTTCAAGACAAAATTTATGAAAAGATTGACTGTGCTAGATAAATGAAAACCTATAGATTAGAGGTTTCGAATGAAACACTACTTTCAATTATAAAGCTAAACTATCATAAAACTTTATTCAAAGTGGTGAGAAAATAGTAACAGTTAAAGTTCAAAATCTCAACTACAAACATCTAGGTTGTTTCTTCTATGGAGTTTTCAAAAAAACGATTACTGGTTGTGAAAGCTCGGGATTTTTCTTTTTAAACATTTAGTTCATTTTGAAATTGATTGAACATGAAAAACTGGATGCAATTTAAGAACACAGAATTTTAGACTGGTTCTAAAAATTAAAAAGATATGTATTTATAAGCTTTGAGACCAATCCACAGTAGAAATTTCCCATCTTCAGAGCTGCTATTCAATTTCAATAATGCTTCCGAATAAAACACAATTCTTTCCATTCATTGCACAATAATTATTGATTGTTCTATTCATTGGAAATGGATTCAAATATAATTTCATTAAATTTTTCATGTCCAAAACACGTTATTATACAGAATATCTGAAATGTTCAGTACATGTGAAATAGATTAAGTTGAATAATTTATTAAGAACGCCCTTTCTTGAGGGCGAATTTCATCGGCTTCAATGATTCATGAAAGACGATACAAATTTATTATGTACAGTATATTGTATAATAATTTACAAATTATCAACATAGTAACATTAGTTATATCATAGTAATGGTATAACTAATTAGCAGTTAACAAGATTTTAACAGTCATAATTAAAAGTTTCTTACTCGCAATACATTATTGTATTAAGTAATTTATTAAGATATTAAGTATTTTATAGTATTACGAATACTATACTTCTAAATAATTGAATTTCATCGCCTTCCACGTCATGTTCCACCAGTAATTGCAAGTACCCATAGCATTTAGACTTTCTGCCAAGTTCTTCGAATTTCCGTTTCATTAAGTTATGAATTAGCTTTATTATCGTGTCTAAATGAAGAGCGCTATGCCGGTCTGTACGTTCATTCTTATCTCCTCAACAAATTAAGAGCCGATTCGAGTCTGTAGTTCTGTCATTAAATACGTTGTTAGGAGGGGATGTTCACAGAAATAACTGGCCCTATCAACAGAATAGGATCGCTTCGAAGAGTGCTAGTAGCTTCCGATTCGGATGAAGGTGGCAGTGGCAGCACAAAAGAACGGAGATGTTATCTGTTAATAAGACGACGACGACGACGAGGATGATGGTGCAGTGAGAATGTAGCAAGAGAAAGGTAAGCTGCGTTAAACGTTGGAAGCTTTTAGCGAAGGAGAGAGAGGGTTGTGTCTCCAATAAATCCATCCTTATTGGTGAAACTCCGTCCGAAATGTCCTGAGAGAAGTAATGAGGGCTGTGCTGCCAGATAGTGTGTTCTAGGGCGGTGTTACGTAACGGGTTATCGAGTAATAAGGATACGGGGATTTTCTGCCTTCGAGTTTCACGACCAACGAAAACCGAGAGAGTTTAGTTATCTTTGATAACTCGCTACAGTCAGTTAAATCCTCTGTCTCGAATGAGATGAGAAGTGGTTCTGAAAAGGGGGGGGGCGAGTAGTGAAGGGGGAGTCCGCGCTCCGTGCAGCCTACAACGTTTTGCGACCCTTTGCCTTCCATTCAACTTCTACATCTAGAACCCCTGAGTCAGAGCCAGACGCCTGTCACATTCAGTTTATTCTGTTTCTACGCTCAACTTGGCGCTCGAGACTTTGAGCTGAGGCTGAGGCTAAGGCATGCCACACCTTCGCGACCGCAGACTTCGCGACGAATCAGTCGTCCAGACGCGGACTTGACTTGATACTACTTCTTCTTCTTCTTGTAGGCTACGCTTCATACTATTGCCAACACACAGACAAAGTTATCTACAAAGTTATGAAACCAAAGTACTTTTGCCTTCTCCCCCGCAAAATGGATCTTTCTCTCTTTATCACTCTCTTCTTTCCTCTCCACTCTCTGAAATCTTTTCTCTCTTCACAAATTTCCTGGATATAAATATAAGCGCAATGTCACTCTTTCTTCCTTCATTCATTCACTCTCTCAACTCCCAATGCAAGCCGAGAACTAAACTGTCTGGCCAATTACACTCGATGACTTCACCTTAAACAGAGATATTATAGCAATATCAAGTACCAAGGCCAATTCAACAGCGAAAATTCAATTCAAATAAAATTTGAGTTCGTCTCCCTGTCGATGTTCCGTTGTAAGCTGTGCCTACACCAATTCATTAATAACACATTTTAAACTCTCAATGCAAACTCAGAAGCGATAATATATTTTTCAATTCAGCAACGCAAAACGTATATCTCGCATTATATTATACATATTTTTTAATATATACATACGAGATTTTAGTGTGTACTCAAAAGCATGTTGCGGGCCGGATTAAAGCAGCTCGCGGGCCGCACTTGGCCCGCGGGCCGTAGTTTGCCCATCATTGGCCTACTGTAAACAATTATAAAGCTTTAAGTTTTCTTTTGTCTGTATTCAAAGGAATCTACAAAATAGAAGTAACATAATCTTGTTTGCATACAAGGTTACCAACAATGGAGTAATTGGTTCGATTCCAAGCTACATATATACCATTTTCTAATCGACGGAAACTAACAGAAACAACCCGTCAAGAAAAAAGAAATTATGATGGGAATGACTGGTAAACGAAAAAGTATTTAAATAAGGAGAAAGATAGGGAGACACTCGGAAGTGCGAAACTGAGAACAAAAAGTGTTTTGAATTAGGAAGCTCGGTCTTCTTTCTGGAATTTATTGTTTCCTTCTCGATTATTTCTTTTAGTTGTCTTTTGAGAAAAGAATCAATGAATGAGGCAGCAGTGAATAGCGAGCGAGCGCTAAGCGAATAAAAGGATGAGGCTCAGGCAGGCTGCCTGACTACGCCTATAAATAGGATTAGAAAGAAGGTGCCCAGAAAAGAAAAGCAGATCCTTTGACGGAATAACAGGCAGTCAAGAATAATTTATTATAAATTATCCAGCTGAAAGGAAAGCAATGTTGCCACGCGGCCAAACTTTATAATCCCTCCTAAATAAGATATTTTCGTTTTAAAAATTCACGTTCATCTCTATATTCCCAACAAAGTTCCTTCTCAGCGAGAATATTTTTTAGTTGCTCAATTATTCAGAATCTGATTGCTTATAAATAATAACTATATTTCATAGGCTATTACTTTCTGAATTCAAGCCAAAATTTCTATCTATCGTCAACAAGCAGCAAGAATCTTCAAAATAGAAGCTTCTTAGTTTTTGGACTTGGATTAAATTCAAAGAGCCAACCAAAAAAAGGTAGCGTAAAATGTAGACTATTACAAACTGCAGAAAGTTTAAATTAACTAATTAAATTAGCATACACCAATAATACAAGATGTAGCTACAAACGATAGGAATATCTATAGTGGATATTGATTATCTATTCGATAGGTGAATATTAGAATATTGCAAATTTAGCCCCGTTTATAGTACAAACAAACTAAAAATATATACTTTAATTTCGGTGGCTTGATACAAGTATTGAATCTACATATATGTACTGTATTAATTATACTGTAGGTCTATACTGAATTATATCGTGGGAAGAAAATCAAGCCAGCTAACATATAAATAGGATTATTTTACGAATAATTCACGAACAGGGGTAAAAATAATAAAAATAAGCATTAGAAATATAAAAATAAATAGAAATAAACATTTTTTTGATGCTTGGTATACTCACTATCATATACGCCCGAATACCTCTAGTGAATGCAGTGTTATAGCAGGAGTGCCCCCCCCCAAGCCTCATGACGCACCCCCCCTGAAGTTAGCACCAATCCCCCCCCCATAAATTAGGCCCCCCCCAAAAATGCGAAAAGAGCCCCCCGTATTCTTTCTAAAACTAAAAGAAGATTTATAAAACTATTGAAAAAATTCAAACCCAGTCGATAATATACAAAATGTATGTACCGTATATTTCTTGAGATTCTTCACATAGCTAACATTATTTTGTAAAGGTCAAAAAGAAATATCAATGAAATGAATTTATGAACTTCTGCTCAATGAACTTAATTGCAAAATAGCTAAATAAGAATTTGAACCTAAATGGTTTTTAAACAATAAAATATTATTACAAATACACAATGTTCAATAAAAATGAAATACCTTTAAGTTTATGTTCGGTGTCCCAATTACATTAAGGTTAAATAATTCTAAAAAGTTGTTCATTTAAAGGAAGTGAAAACAATGAGTTAATAACTTCATTTGTAAAAGACAAAAATTCAAAATACTAAGTCATTTATTGGACAGTAGTTAAACAATAGGTTATTTACTTAGTGTAGTATCTTGGGAGAATTTATGTATGGATGAAGTACATAAAAGGCACACATTTCATGTATAGTTATTTACAACACACAATCGAAAGAAGTGTCTTTCAAAAACAACATAAAGACATAGTTATGAAAAATTACTGAATTTTTAGTATTTAGTAAGTTTTGCTATAGTAGTTCTTACTTATTAGTGAGTAGTTATCGTAAAATACATGAAAAACTTCAACAGTTTGAAGTCAAACATTTTAAATTTGTAGGCTGTGACCATCTACAAGTTAGCTAGGCACCTTCTAAGCTTGTTAAATCTATCTCTCTAAACCCCACATAGAAGTTTTTGTCTTTGGAATGAGGAAAGAGAAAACCTTTCAATTATTTCTTCGTTAGAAATAGACTCAAGTACATCTTTTTCTGCAGCTAGAACCATTAGAGTGGACAACCATGAGTCTCCCATAGCTGATCTGAGTCTGTTTTTGATAATTTTAAATCGACTTATTGCTCTTTCTGCTGATTAACTAGTAACTGTTAAGGAGAGTAAAGTTGTATAAACCACTTTCAGAGCACTCGCTTAGCGTCTTGCTAAGTTTGAATAATAACTTCCGGCACAAATCCTAAACATAACTATTTTAGCTAATTCATATTCAATTGTATAATAATAATTATAAATATATTTTCATTAATTGACATTCTATCTGGTGAATTCGTAGTATATTTTTGAATGCTGTCACGTTAAACACGGTTTCAATCAACTTTACGCCCCCCCAAAACGTTTTTTGGAACCCCCCAAGAATTTCAATGACGCAGTCTGCGTCATAGCCCCCCCTGTGGGCACCCCTGGTTATAGGCATTTGAGACATTCGGGCGAATATGATAGTGCATACACCGAGCATTCAATAAGTGATTATTTTAATTTATTTATTTATCTATTTATAAATAAAAATAAGCATTTAAAAATATAAAAATAAATAGAAATAAACATGTATTTGATGCTTGACATATTCACTATCATAAACGCCCGAATGCCTCAAATACTGTATTCACTAGGGGTTCTCAATATTTTTCAAATACAGTACCCCTATGAAAAATTTAAATTTTGCGTACCTCCTTTTTATCGGGGTATTGGGTGGGCGTTTAAACTGATTAAACTGTTTACATAAATACACAATATTTTCAGAAATATATTTGAAACGCATTACAAAATATTAATGAGAAGGATGACCTTGCTTCTTTTTACATAGTTCCTCAATGCCCCCGCGGCCCGCACTGCTTCTAAGCAGCACTCACTATTTCTACAAAATAGTGAGATAAACATATTGCACCTGTTGTTTCCAATTCCAAGTAACTCATCCACACAAGTATTTAATCAGATTCCATTACCCAATTACAGCCCTCCGTTTAACAATTACAGCCCTCATTAAAACACGGTAAGAAATAAAAATGGTTCAATTTTTCAATAACCTGCCCCACGTACCCCCTGGAAATTTTTGCGTACCCCTAATGGGTACGCGTACCACAGTTTGGAAACCCCTACACTAGACTAACTAACTCTCAGCTCTCATTTCACTGTCACAAATTAATAAATAAGTTACCAACCAAATTCATAAATGGTAGAATTACAAAGTTTTAAGGTGTAATAATGGTAATAAAGGTGTAACAAAGTAAGGTAATAATGTTATTATTTATTTATTATTTTTATTAATACAATTTATCAATATTATATTATTATTATTATTTATTTTGTTTATTTCAAGCTGTAACTCCAATATTTGTCTTCGGTTCGGTTTTTGTGTATTTCGGTATTTGTGTTCGGTTTTTAATATATTCCAATGTAATAATATGCGCTCCTATGTATTTGTTTTACTCTTTGTTTGGGTTATATCTGTATTGTCAAATTCCTGTTATACTACAGCCCACTTCAAAAAAAGTCACGAACTCCCTCCTAGATCACAAATTTCTGCTTATCTGGTGAGAGCCTAGAAAAAGTGTAACAATTGAAAATAGGTACCGTATTCATTCTTTTTTATGATGTCACCTTTGCTATTATATACTGTATGAATTATTGCGATCCGTTTAAAGCAGAATTTTTATTTGTTTTGTTTTCTGTTCATCAGAAATCCCAACTGATAATCAATTTTATTAATCATGAACTTGAGTAAAAAACTTCACTCAAGAAGGAAGACAGGCAGACCAAGGATAAGATGGGAGGATGAAATCAGAGAGGATATCTTAACAATGGGATATAGAGGATGGAGAGGGTTGATTGGTGATAGAGATGCTTGGAGGGCTGTAGTGGAGGAGTCCAAAGCCCAAAAGAATTAATCACGAAGCCCTCTTCTCCTTGGGCTTTTCACGAAGCCCATGCAACCCTTCTCCTGTCCATTACTTCCGGGTTCGGTTGACAACTAGTATGTGATTCTACAAAAAAGTTTACCTTGAAAAAAATAAATTCTAACTGATTAAAAAATGAGAAGATACTGCAGGCAAGGTTCTAACAAGAAATTAACATTATTAGTATTAACAAAATATTTTCGCACAGCTCGCCTCTGATGCCACTAAATCGCATTGATCTTTAATGATCTAGATGACGACTTTTAATAATGAATAAGAGCTCATCAGTTGAGGGAGAGTTGTTATAATTGAGCCTAAAGTGGGGAAGCGAACGTGATTAGAGGATAATGAATAGCGCGAGAAAGACAGAGAGTAAAAGCAGAGAGAAGCACACAAAGACATCAGAGGCCGGGATAAAGCCCATAAAGTTGGACGGTATCCTCTTCATCCTGATACTCATCCTCATCCTATGTCGCCGTGAGTAATTCGATTAGAAAGCCAGAATGGGTTTCTGGCCAAAGCGCCTCTATAAACATAGATATAGAGATATTTACATGTAGTATAGATATATAGAGACAATCAGCCCTTATTGTAGAAGTATGTTGACTACGTAGCGATGCCTATGCTATGCTATCAGCCCCGCGCTTCAAATGAACTTCTCCGACTGCTAAACTAATTTGCTTAACAAAACTGAAAAAGCCATCAACAGCGCACATTCTTCTCTTTATAATATGCTGCTTTCAACCAGACAATTAATTTCAACTGATGGCTCAAGTTGTTTCCCAACTGTTCACTATTATCCTAGTAATTTTCTGTTGTTCTGCCTTAGAGGAAATTCTATCTAGGCTACATCAATTCCATCAATTTTCTATCTATACTTTTGGATTTAGTGGAAGAGAGGCCCTTGAGTACTAACTTTGCCCTTAATAAGGGCAATTTATTTATCTATCCATCTATAATCTACAACAATTTGTTGTACAAACGAATCAACTTTATTAAGACTTGATGACCTGAAACCACTTCGGAGGTGTAAAATACAGTAATCAGTTCACCCATTGTTTGAATATCTTGCTGTAATTATCTTCTCAGTTACGTGAGAATTTCTCTTCACACTTTGGATCACGTGAGTTATCCTATCTTGATGAAGGTGTCTACTAACAGTTATAGGTGGAGAACTGGAATCTACCCTTTGTAAAAGGGTAATTTAATTTTCCCCGACCTAATTTCGAAAATTAGTATTCATAGGAATGAACTCTGAAAGTTACATAATGAAGATGGATCATCAAAATAACACAACTTGAAAGCTCACATATGGTGAGCACTTAACTTTAGCGATAATATTATAATATATATAGTATAATAAAAAATATGTAATATATTATATATACAGTAGTATATAGTATATATATATTTACATTATATGAATATATAATTTTATAACTTGACAATAACTATGACGATAGCTCTTAGATTATGAAGAACTTATGGAATAATTTTGAGGAAAATGCCTCTTACCTGTTGAGTAACCAGAACCATCTGAAACAATGACAGAGAACAATAAATTAGTAGTAATCGGATGAGACACAATTAATTATAATGCCAATAATTATCTATTTTGCTGTGAATTCACTTCCTGCAAATAAATACCGATGAAAGATACCGAAAGAACGAATCAAAATTAAGAATTCACAAGTACACCAAAAAACTCTGTATGGTGCATCAGCATAACATTTGAATAAAAACTTGTAACTGATGTATAAACAATGAAATTTATGTTTGTGCAAATAGTAGTCTATATGCAGCATATTACTAAATGAATCCTTTGATCCATTGTTGTGAACAAACATAATGAATATTCCATGAAATTAGAGTGAGTAATATTACTAATATTTGAGCAATGAATAGTTTATAATAGCTGGATTATTTGGAAATCAACTGGACATGAAAGATAGATGATAACATACCGCAGCCTACTGCATAAATTGGAGCATGGGTGGTGATCACAGCAACGCGAGAGAATATGATCAGTATTTGGATTGTGATCAGTGATATCAGCTCTCTATATACAACATGCATAGTCCATGAAACAGCAAGTGCTGATGGAATTCCACATCCAGACTAACCCGAGTTGGGATTCAGACGATGGACTCAATTTGCTATCAGTGGGTAGTATGTATGGGAGAGGACTCCCGCCTGCAGCATTACCCGGCTAGTGCGTCAGGTAATTCAAAACGTTCGTGGAATATCTGCGAGATCAGGTGTCCACAGCAGACGGGTTAGGGAAGGGGAGCTATATGGAGTGGCATGTTATTGTCTGCGGCCGATTTTGCGGTACGCACGACTGGTCTGTGTCGGGTCGTTGGTATTTAATAGGTCTTGACATCCAGTCATCGTGTAACACAGCCCGATAGTCTCTCTTAGTAGCGAGGATGCACTCACACTTCACAAGTAGTGTAGGCTTTATGAAAATTTATGGACAGACGTAAATAAGAGAAAGAACAGAGGGGTCAACAGCTTTATATTATTATAAGGGAATAATTTCGGGGATTCCACGGTACTTCTTCCAGAAAAATTTGAAAATATTAACAATAAAAAAGTATTTTTGAACATCACTGAAGTAAAATTACTACACAGATGGCTACACTAAAAGCGAAAAGAAATTTATAGAATACTCCTACAGTGCATATTAATTTTTGAAAAGAAATTAATAAAAATTATAATTTCATTGGAAACTCTCTACAGTGAGTGCATATTTCTGATAGAAAAAGGGATACTCTCTACAGTGCATCTAGCATAAAAATAGAAAATAAATTTCATAGGATAATCTCTCTATAAAGCATATTTTTTAAAAGAAATTTAAATTTTATGAACTACTTTCTTTACATTGCATACATCTGAGAAAAGTCCAGATATTGGAAACTTTCGACAGTTTCTGTATTTATTGATCAGAAATTTAGTTTTCTCTTAGCTGCCTAGTAAAAACGAAAAAAAAATTAATTAAGTAGCCTGTTAGAGTAACGGGCATAAAACTACGGTTGATATATTCAATGAGCAAACTCATTTATAATAATGAAATTGATTCAGTAATAAGTTTATCGAATAAATGAGAGAGAACTGTCCAGATCTGGTGCTGTAAATGTAATTTTTTTTTTTTTTTTTGAGGATGAAGCCCACATAGGTCTGAGACCTGTGCGTGGGTAATGAGTTGGATGATGGTGATTTATGATTTGGACCTACAGTTTTAGGTGGGTTTTATTATTAATATTTATATTTATATTATAATATTTATAATAATATTTTTAATATTTATATCCGTTTTCAAAATAATTGAAAGAAACAAAAAACTAAACTCATAGATAGACCGATAAAAAAATATTATTTTGAATATCTACAATTTTTAGATGAATGCTATATGTATAATATAATATACATTATACCATAGAATTTTGGAGAAGGAAAAATAGTCCTTTATAAAAATTTACACGAATATCCTACTTAACAAGTTAGTAAGAGGTTGAATACAGAAAAAGGACGTAAAGATCATAATAACCAATAATGGAATTATAGAATAATAGAAACTACATACGACGTACGAACAATCAGTCAAACATTAATGAGTATAAAACAATATCAGATAATGATATACTGTAATGAATATCTTGTATTAACTACTTTCAAGAATTTTATAAATGCAACACATAATAATTATTATCTTTGTGTTGTATTGGGAATGTTACCACTTGTGTATTCTCACGCTTCACATACGAATACGCATTAAAGATTCAACATCAACATTCCACATAGGAAGTAAAATGATAACCAATGCGGGCTCATATCAGGTTCAAAGAGAATCGATCATAGGAAGTCAAGTCATATTATAATTGCAGTAATAATAAAACATTGTAGCTAGTTATTCCGTAAGAATTAAGCTTGCTCAAGTTGCACCTAATCCATCGAAGTTGCCACATTCAAGCAGAGAGAATAGAATACTCTAGTAATATTAGTATATATAGTACTAACAGTAAAATTACTACTCTATTCTCTCTGCATTCAAGTGATTGTGAACTTATTTCAAGATGAATTCCCACGATTTAAAAAACCTTTACCACTTCAAGGTTAGACGTAATCAGCGACTGTTAATAACCAATCGGATTCCTGCATTGAAGTGCGTCATGTAATTTAATGAGACATTACTCATTCAAAATAGGTTTCTCATAATGGCAGATGATGTAAACTTGTTATATAGCAGAAGCAGACAGAACTGAGTCATACAGGCAGGTACCCAGAATCAACCAGAAATGTAATAATGATTAACTGCCAATGTTCTGTGACCAGTCAAGTTCAAACATTGTGTAGCACTCTATTAATAAGTAGAGCTGTAAGTGGGTGTGATAAAAGCAAGAATATTGTATAATGTACTGTATTGTGAATTGGAATAATTCTTTTAAATTACCAGTTACTCACACCCTATATTTTAGATAGTATACTAAATATAAAATACTTTCTTTTGGTAAATTTGAGCACCACTAAATGTAGCTTAGGTAGATTGAATTAATAAAGATGAATAAAATATAAAGAAAGATATTATGCAATTCAACATTTTTCATAGTAAAATATACGCCACATGGGGATATGTGGAACAATATTATTAATTATCATTATTCTAAACTTCAAATAAGTAAAGAAAATATTTTAAAATGAGGTACTCAATTTAGCTTGAATCATAGGGGGAAAAACATTAATTTATAATAATAAAATGTTTTTTTAAAACATTTATTGCTGTTCCATATAACCCTTAGTTTTGGGTTAGATGTGAAAGCTTCGAATTCAACAGAAATTCTCATAGAGAATTATTATTGTTCCGTATAATAATTATGTTTTACTCTATGGAACGATTTTGGACTTGGAAAAAAATGTCTCTTTCAATTGAAGAATGATAAAAGTTTTTTTTGAGGATGAAGCCCACCTAGGTCTGAGACCTATGCTTGGGTAATGAGTCGGATGATGGTGATTTATGAGCTGGACCTACAGTTTTAGGTGGGTTCTGAACCACCGGTAAATGATTGTGGTTACATATGGTTTATTATTCTATGATTATACATTATTGAAGAATAAAAGCAAATTGAAAACAGTAGACAAGTTTAGTGTTGTTGGCAGACCTGTAGGCAGTAATTTTGAATAAAGAACAAAATTTCATATAACCCCAAGAGTTCTATATACACCCATTTTACCAGTCTCATTGCTTTCTACATAGAACAATGCAGAGTTTAAAAGACAAATTAGTAGAAGTCATTGTTGATATATATATAAGCTTATGCCTTTATGGGCCTACACAAAGTACCAAAAAAACAAAAAAACAAAATAGAAGCATCAGTAGTGACTTGTCATAATTTAAAATAACACATTGAACATGCATTAAACATTTAATCTTTTCAATACTCCTTCAATCCATTTCAGTCCCACCTCACTTGCTGCATGCACCTCCTGCAATCCTCCCTCACATGGGAACAGGGGGCAGTTGGACACCAAATGCTCCATTGTCTGGATCTCACCACATTCACAGGATGGGTGAGATGTAAAGCCCCATAAGGTGAGAGACTGGGCACATCTTCCAGCAGATGTTCGAAACCTATTCAGGCAGCACCACTGCTGACGGCCAAGCAGTGTCCCTGGTACCTCCCTATTGGGATCCTCAATCAGGTTTTTATTTTTCACAGATGAGGATGACCACCTTGCTTTCCAAATTGTGCCAATATTCTGGTCATTCTGATTATCTAATCTCAGATACCTCCTAGATTGCAGACGTCTTACTGGTGCATCAGTTAGCTCCTTAGCTACAGGCAACTCACCCCTTGAGACAACCCTGTTAACAAGTTGTCTTGTTTTACCCAGTCTACGGAGGTCTGGTGGCAGGACATTACAAAGCACAGGCAGCCAGTTGGTTTCTGTTGGTCTTATTGTGCCACTGATTTTTCTCATGGATTCATTGAGCACCACATCAATCTTTCCCACGTGTGCACTATGTGCCCACACAGGTGAGCAGTATTCAGCCACACTGAACACCAAGGCAAGACTGGAAGTTCGCAGTGTACTCACATTACAGCCCAAGGTTGTTCCAGCCAATTTACTTATGATATTGTTTCTGGTCTTTAACTTGTCTCTCACTCCCTCCAAGTGATGGCGGTATGTTAGAGATCTATCAAGTCGCACACCCAGGTATCGTATTGTTGATAATTCTACTGGACTAGTCTAGAAAAATGCAAAACAGATTTATATTTATATCTCACGGTACTTGTCAAGTTGTCAAGCATTCTAATGACAAGTCGGGCAAGAAGACTATGAAAAGTATACATGCATATTGCATTGTAAACCAATTCGTTTTGTTTAAAAAACAGTTCAATTCTAGCAATAATTTAATACTAGTGAAAAAAGTAAGATACATAATCTAGCCTGATCTAATATTGATGTGATGCACATCAATTCTACCAATGAGGTTCCAGCCTCAATGATAATGAAATGATGAAACGCGTAAGAAAATGATTCAAAGAGCGAAAGTCAAGAATACAATACAATTTAATAAACCCAGCAACCTTGTTTTCCTTTTACTTGTTTTAAAGAAGACTCAAGATGACATTAACATCCAAAGAATGAAGACAGTGTCTCAACGGAAATGGAATAAGTTTGAGAACAAATGAAATTAGGGTGAAGCACAATTTTTAAAGGAAAGGAAACCGAATTAAATGCAATCTAGAGAAAAAGGGGAAAAGAATAATCAGCTTGTTCAAGTTGACAGAGAGAACGAACGTTTGAAGGACCGAAACACAAATTTTATCTCCCGTTGAAGTCAGTAAACGCATTTTCAATAATAAAAAGCAGAGCTTTAAATTTCAAAAGATTTCTGCTTTGAAAAACGACTCTCCGTGTCAACTTTATGTTCAAAAGTGATGCAGTCGCGATTTGATTACACTTCTATGAATATGAAAGGAGAACGACCCGATAGCAACAGCACTTCAACGGAAATTAACCAACTCGAAATCACACTGAAAGCTTTCAGACAATAATAAAATAATTTTAATCATGTTCTCCAAGTTTTGAATTATAGAAATTCAATCTGTATTATACACTTTTTTCAGACTGACAAACATTTAGGTCTAGTTTACCTTGAAAAAAGCCTTCAAGAAACACCTTGGATAAGACCATAAGTACCACCAAAAGACTACGAACTAGATTTTTTTGGATAGAGAGAAAGCTCAAATAGAAAAAATGCCTCTAACAAAATAATCTAGTTCATCAACTTCCTTCCTATGTGGACTGTATTGGGACTTATATCTGTGTAGAAATCTTGACTCTATGTTAGATATTCAATAATGTCTGAATGATTGCATTTTTCTATCAATATATCTGAATTTTCCCATCCTATCGTATGCCGCCTCTCTTCCAGGAAAATCTATGAAACTATAGTTACGCATTTTTATTACTAGGCCTTTGTGCCACAATATTTGTAATTGTAATTGTAATGTAATTATGTTATTGTAACTACTAAACAAGCGGCTCCATATTAGAGATAATGTGGAATATTATCTATACTTATACTCCATGTACTGTTGTGGTCTGACGAGTTGATCCCTGGCCGATTTTTCCCCTTCTCTTCCAACTCTCTGCTCCTGGGCATTGCAATGACATTAGCCCTACACACAACTAGTCTAGTTGAAGCTGGCTGAAGCACAGAAAACCTGTTTGTCTCTGGCCGTAGTTTTCAAATTAGGAATAAAGCATGAATAGAGCATGCGTAGTTGGCTTCCTACCACCGCCGCCCACTCCCGCACCGAAAAACCAGGGATCAACTCGTCAGACCACAACAGTACATCTACTAATTTGTAGCATGAGAAATGACAATTAGGCTGTGACTTATCATACATTACATCGAGACTAACGTGGAAATTCGTATCAGCCTATCTATAGTTAGTTATACTTCATTTACATCCAGGCTATGAAAATATGCATATACACGATGGAATATTTTTTGAACACAATATTATCATGATTGTTTTCAGGTTGAGATCCAAAATGTTAATCAGTCATCAAACAAAAATACATTCTGTTCTGTGTAGTAGCAATCTCTTGGATGTCAATGAGTGCTCCGTGCTCCGCAATTTTATAAATTTTACGTAAGTCGACAGGAATCAATTACTTTGATGCGGGCAACATACAGTAGACACATGAAGTTGGCCGGTTTCATGAGAGTTAATGATCGGATCAGTAGTCGCTAATAGAGGTGAAAAAGAGAACAATATTTAAAAGAAAACAATAATTGGAATGGATGTAAAAAAGATGCTACCAAATGATAGAGATCCCCCTCAGGAATGCTACCATCTGGAATGCTAAAATGCCACCACAGTTTTAGTAGAAGAACGAATTTATAGTTAAATTTATAATTATAATAAGGATGCTACCATAACTACCGAAAGTCTCTCTGAAGAGTACAAGAAAGTAAGAATAAGGTGATCATCTTGATTTGAAATGTTAGAATCATTGCTCAGTTTCCCATACGATCAGACACTGAAGGAAGAAGAAAAAGCGAAAAAGAAAGAATATGGGAATCATAACAAAAATATAGCATGTTTTACTAAAAAATATTACATTTGGCTTTAAAAAAAAGGAAGATATAAAGACATTACTTTACTGAGTCATTATACCAAACGCATGTCACTACTAGACCTATAAATATCTGATGAACTAGCAGGTTGCTCGATTCAATTAAATCTGGATTTCTAGAACTTGTAACACCCTGAATATTTAATTCAATAATCTATTTTTTCTTTTCTCTCTTCTTCTTCTCCTCCTCCTTCTTCTCCTTCTCCTCCTCCTCCTCCTCCTCCTCCTCCTACTCCTTCTCCTTCTTCCCACTTCTTCTCATGTTTTCTTCTTCTTCTCTTATCCCTTCTTTTCCTGTTTTCTTTTTCATTTTCTCCTCATTCTTCTTCCTCTGCTCCTGTAATCCCTAAGAGAATCCGTAAGAGAATAGCGTTTATTAAGTAGGATATAATTTATCCCCTAGTAGACATAAGTGAACCAATAAATGAATGAGGAAGCAAAGTTGCAGTTGCAGACTTGATTTTATCCAACCAAAATTCAACACGAGATAAAAACACGTCTTATCTTCATCCCAACTACATCAGAAATCTTCCAAATCTGCAGAGAAATTAAAAGCTAGATGAAGCAGCAGAACAGGTCATACGATGAGAGGAAAGGTGTGCCATTATATAAATATAGAATTGTGCGCCAGCATCAATGAAAATCTTTTCAGTGAAAGAAAGACGTCGTCTGTTGGCGGGGGACTGACTGTTCATTAATGAAGAGACATCGGCTTTGGCTGAGATGTGGTTGATGCTGGGGTAGAAAAGAAGGCACCGATTGCGGGAAGGGGTTAGTTTTGGTCGTCAGTTGGAACAGAGCCAGACTCACGAGTAGGAATGGAGAGAAACAGAGCGGTGTGGTAACACCTCCAATATCCATGACCCATGAGTCCGCAACAATGGCGAGCAAATAATAAAAAAAGAGAGAATGTGAGGGAGTGAGAGCACGGCCGGAACGCAGATCGGAAGTCGGAAGTGACTGTACATTCGATTGTGCCAGTTCGCAGATGGGTTTCGGGGGGCCCTTCTTCAGTGGCATTCCACATTCCACAACTAAACTCAGCTCAGCTCCAACACTGAATGGACTTCGCATACCTCTGGTATTAACTTTAAACGACTTTCATTGCCACAAATTCTGGCCAAACTCGCTCTGGTCAAAAAATGCGCGCATTGTCAACCTTCATTCCGAATCAAAGACTCACTATTGTTATATAGAAGACCTCCGCTCATCTATCCAACACCCTAGCATTGCTACACAGTTATCAAACTTATCCCCTTGAGTTAATATACGAAAGATAAATTAATTTGAAAGCTTATCGGCCTCATTATAAGCATCCCAGTTTCAACTAAATAGAATCATCTACTTCCAATATAGACGCTGTATTAGAGTGATTTATTACAGGGATAAGTTGGTGCAGTAGATATAAATTAATTTCGTTGCTGTTATTTACGTCTAGATAGTGCAATTTAAACGAATAATGTGTAATATGAAATATGTCCTTCAAAATTTTACAAATGAAATACTCTTGTTAAAAAATGCAAATAATAAAAAGTACGAATTGAGAAGTATTAAAAAATAGCCTAATGGCACAATTAAGTATGTTAAAAGATCTCATCTCAAGCCAGATAGATGCCCTTAACGTTCAATTCTTCGTATGCAACTGTATTAAGTATGTTAAAAGATCTCATCTTAAGCCAGATAGATGCACTTAACGTTCAATTCTGCGTATGCAACTGTTTCCATACAAACTATCGACAGTAAATATTGTAAATAAACAGTTGCACAGTTAAACAGCTTGTAGTTGTGCCTGGCCTAACAGTACCAGAGCAAAATTAAATTAGTTTGAATAAGTTTGGGAGAGATATTATACATAATAAAAATATATGTGGATTGATTGCACAAAATATAATTTTATTTAAAGATTCACTTTTATTGAATACAGTGAAAGCTTTCCAAACTTGTTTACACTATTCCAATAATACGCTATTATTGGGTCTGTAGCTCAATAGATAAAATAATATTAATAAAACAACTGTTAGATTTGCATGAAAAATTTCCAAGTAGAATTTCTACCTTATCTTACAACTTATACGGTATTAGAAAACAAATTTTTGAGAGATGGGCTATTTAGCAGCAAAGAATAACCTATTGATAAACTTTTTAAATATCAATGTTCACTTTTCTATAACTATAGCATTCCGCTACATATTACCTCTTCAGTTATTGTTTGTTGTTTGAGAAAATACGCAACTAATGCGTATTAGTTGGTACAACTAAACTTCTGCCAATGGGAAGGAAGAGGATGCTGGTCACCAGGAGTCAGTGAGAGAGGTAGACAACACATTATTCGTTGAGAAGTGAACCGAACAACATGTCTGCTTGATAGTTTGCTTTCACTATCCAGTATCTACTTATGCTAAGTAGTTAAAGAGATTTAAGCAAGTTGAAGCGACAGAAATCAAATATTGAAAGAAATTTAATCTTTTCTAAAGTTTCATGAATTGTTAGAATGTTTTAATAAAGTGTTGATATTTGAAATATTAAACTTTTAAATATTGTGGTTGGTGGTAGGATATTGGAACACCCAGCCAGGAAACCGTTTTTACTTCTAGAAAACTAGGCTGATCATATCTGTGAACGACTTAAAGAAAGCGAACCGCAATTAAGGTACTGACACTGGCCATCGACTGATATTACAGTCCTTTCCAGTTGTGGCTGGCGACAGAAGGAACAATAATTACCGTGGCTAATGACGCAGATATCCTACAGGCTGTGCCCGTGCTGCCGGAAAGTATAATGTATTGGATCCTACATCAAACTTGAATCATTCCAATACGGACTGGGACTGAGCCATTAGACGCTGATTAGGTCATAAAAGCGATGCTCATTTATTCGTGAGTATAAATGTTACTAATACGTGTAAAATCAAACATAAGGCTATCCAACACTTCAGTTTTACTCTAATTTCAGCAGACGATCTAATAACTACCAATTGTTTTGAAAGTTCACAAGAGTCAGATCAATTAGAGTGTAATTTGTTTCAAAGTAGGCCTTTTGCTACGTAGATAAGAAGATTTAAGCAAGTTGAAGCGACAGAAATCAAATATTGAAAGAAATTTAATCTTTTCTAAAGTTTCATGAATTGTTAGAATGTTTTAAGAAAATTATTTGAAAATAGCGATAGTTCATAGAGAGAGTTTAGTGAGAAAAAAAGTGAATATTGAACTTAGTTTATTGCAGTTATAGGCAACTGTATTTTGTCATACGATAGAGATAGAGTACAGACTATAGACTAATAGATTGATAGAGCATACAATATTACATCTACTTCTACAATGGAAAAATCATTTATCGCATTTAAATTACTTATTGGCCTACATCTGCTATTTGTTCTTCATACGGGGATTCGAAGTCCAACTGAAATTGTGAGAACAATTAGTTGTTGAAGCTATATTGTTTTTCACTGAATTGGCTAAAGGCCAATCCTACATAATTTAATTCCTACCCGACTAAGTTATAATTCTCTGAAATCACCAGGAAAAGGTGTTTCATAATAGGAACTATTGAGTATGAGTATTTTTGTTTATTCATGCCAAATTTCAAAAAGGATTCAGAAGGAGAAATTTGTAATTTCATCAGTTCAGGGCAATCACATTGTTCAAGATGTCACGGAACATTAATACGTTTAATGTGGAGCATCAATTGTGTCTGCTTTGAATAGGCGGCTGACATCATATAGCCAAAGAAATGATTATTAATGATAACTGAATGGCCAATGAGGCTTTCGAAACACTGTAGACTACTGATTCAATCATCTTCACGATCTATGACTGATCATTCTAGGTAGGATGTTACAAATTGTTAGTATGTCATCTAACAAAAACGACTCATGGTTTTCCAAAATCTATAATTGAAACTTATCACCTTGGTTGGGAAAAAATTAAAGGGAGCTTTACTGGGCGAGTAAAAATTAAAACATTTGAAGCTTTACTGGACGAGAGACAGTATACTAAATATTAGACTTTTAGACAGTATAAAAGTTTAGACTTTTTCAAAATGATTGTGATGAATTAGTAGTCAATTGTTCATGAGCCCAAAATTCATTCTCGGATAATGTAGAATTTTTTCCATCACCAATTCACCAAATTCTCCAAACACAGATCTGAGCACAAATTTAAAATAGGATCCATGCTATGTGGAGGAAAAATTTAAAACAATTAAGTGCCACACCATGACTAAAATTATAGCCTACAGAGGACAATCGTGTAGGCTGATTCCAAAACCCCCAAAAATAATTTCACTACACTTGCTTAAAACAGCACAATAGATAATTGCAACAATAGAAGACTCAACTTACTTCTCAAGGGACCTCAGAAATCTCGGCCTCTTCTCGTAATTATTACAATAATCAAAATGATTGGAATGCATTTCTTCCTGCAGAAATATATTCGACTGCATACTACAGTAGTATGTATTGAATTAAAAATACTGTATTCGTTTCATATTTACTGTCTTTGTAACCCGTATGAGACAACATATATATATTGTGACAAGGAGCCAAGGGGATTTTCGAATGTGAAAGGTTCTGGAGCAAGGAGAAAAAGGCTATTCTTGGAGAAGGGGGTCAGGCACGCACCATCTCATTTCTCTCTCCTTCTACCCCCCAGACTGTCATCACTCACCAGTCCAACAAAAGGCTATTGTTGACAATACAAGAATTAGAGCTACCGCGGCTGGAAGATTCTCAAAGACAATTGTCTTTGTTTTGCATTCCTTCTTTCGATTTTGATGGAAAAGTATGAAATTTTCGAGAAAGTTACCCTACTATCAAAACAAGGACTGAAGTGGATCCAATCAGTTTTTGAAAGATCAAACTTCTTAGTACGAACTTCGTAAAAAGTGTATGTCATCTGTCTTGGTGTAGAGACAGTGATATTTTGTGTATTGAGGAATTAGTGTTATTTACGTGAGTTATTAATTAATTAAGGAACTGTAGGCTTATAAGTGAATTGTAATTCGAAGTGACCCAATCATCGCTGAGTAAAGTTCTGTTTCTGTGGTGTTGCAGGTGAACTGTCACTAGGGTGAAAGGTAAATCGAATTTAATTCATTTCATAAGGCTATCTTGATAAGAGTACTGTTAACTGTTGAGATTTGATTATTAGGGGTGCAGCCTGATTCCCTCCCAGGCAAACGGTTGTCCCTTGGTTTTCCCTAGGTAGAAAGTTGGACATAGCCCGATTCCCTCCCAGACGTGAACAGGTCTATAAAAATCATAGCCTGATTCCTTCCCGTTTGTAAAATATCTATATTTATATATAATATAATAAATAGTTGAATTTCACTGAAATTTAAATACTCATTTAAAGTTATAATTCAGTTCGTTTAGCATTTCACCCAGGGTGAAAGTTTATACAAGTTACAAAATTATTGTACATTACTGCTTCTGACTGCGAGTGGGAATCGAGCTACGATTTTTATATGCCTGTTCATGTCTGGGAGGGAATCAGGCTATGATTTTTACCTGGCTGAGGTCCTGGGAGGCAATCGGGCATAGCCCGATTATTAGTAGTGGTGAGTGATCAGTAATTGTTATCAGGTTTCTCATTTCTAGTAGATTGTTAGAGAAGTATTCATTGTAAATTATTCAAGTTTGTTTATTAATTGAGTATAATTACTGTTGATTCAATTAGTTGTGTTAAAGTAGAGTTCTTAATTTATAAACTTGTGCCATAGTGATTAACAGATTTGGTTTAGTTATGATTCATTGGAGTTATTTAATAAATTTCATTCTCATTCTATAATAGTCGTTTTTATTACCAATAAATCCCAGAACCAACGGTGGAAGACTGTTACAATATATATATAATATAATATATATACCGGGTGGCCCGATGCACGTTGCTGCAATCTCATTAAAAATTCTCCTAGATTTTATTATTCGCCGCCTCCCACTGAGGTTGCATTTCAAATTTCAACCTTCTATGACTATTAGGGAAGAAGTTAGTCCTAGGGTTCTTCCAGCTGATCAGAGAGGCCTCTCCTTCGTTGTTTTCTTACTCATCACCTCTGAATGAAGGAGCATTTCAAATTTAAACCTCCTACGACTATTAGGGTAGAAGCTAGGTTTCACATTTTATTAATCGCCACCTTCTACTAAGGCTACATTTCAAATTTTAAATTTCTAGCTGCATTGAGTAACAAAATGTCGTCAACCCGGCATAACTACATTGCACCATACCCAGTCATACATTCATGCAAGGCTCCGACTACACGGTACATGCAAAGTCTTTGTATTCCAGACATCGTAAATAACGCCACTAAGGGGCCTGCCATATGACTAAAAACTGTTGACTTCTATCAGCTTTTCCATTAAGGATAAGTTTATCATTTTTGTGTCCTGATTAGTGAATATAAACCATTCTCGAATCTACTTGAACAAACACAAGAAATTTGAACAAAATCGGTCCAGCAGTTTAGGAGGAGTTCAGTGACATACACACGCATATATATATATATATATATATATATATATATATATATATATATATATATTTACATCTGACCATCATTTCGGCATCCATACATTGTTGATTTACATTCGTTTGGACGTTCATGTGTAATTGTGCATCCGTATACGGACGCCCGATTACATTCCTTAATAAAATCGTTAGAAAAGGTTGAAATAGGTTAGTTTCGCCCCATGCCTTTTCAGGCATGCCGACTTGACCCACAACAGAAATCACGTGACAATTCGTCAGTTATCATCAGCTCTACACTAGTTTGTAAAAAAACTCTTGGATGTCTGAATGTTGTCAAAATGAATTTTAATATACATGGAAGCTTCTGAATTCTACCACCACGTAGCGCTAGTCAGATTGGCCCTCTCCTTAGCGTATACTATGAAACGTATAAATTTGTTCATTCCACCGCGAATTCGACGTCCATCAAGTTAAAGAAGATTGGCAACAACGCCTGGATGTCAACCTTATTAGAGAATGGCTTGAGCTGACCCGGCGAGCTTCACCAAGATTAACTTATAGTAAATTCCAGTTCCTGAAATATCCACCTGCAAGATGGTTTTCCAACAAGTAGCCTATCTCATGCATTTCAGTATCACTTTTTTCTCATAATATAATAGTTCTTATTCCTGCCTGAACTTTATTTTTGAAATTCTTGAAAATTCACTTGCTCTCAATACAATTACTATAGTTAATAATTAAAACTTTCGCCACTTTCTGTAATATTCCACCATTTTCAATTTTTGTTTCATGTTCATCATGACCTTTATTTTAAACTTTTATACAATTAAAATATAAGACGATATAATATCATTTATATAATTAAAAAACAGAAGAAGAATAAGAGGGGGAAGAAGATAAGGAAGAAGAAGACAGGAGGAAGCAAAGAATAGCAGTTAATAATTGAAACTTTCGCCACTTTCAGTTTACAATATTCCACCACTTCCAATTTTTGTTTCATTTTCATCATGACCTTCATTTTAAACTTTTATACATTTTAAATATCTGGAGATATAATATCATTGATATATAATATAATTATATTTATATAATTGAAAAATAGAAGAAGAATAAGAGGGGGAAGGAGAGATGGAAAAAGAAGACAGGAAGAAAAAGAAGAGAAAAAGAGAAGGAAGGAGAAGAAGAAGACAGGACGAAGAAGACAGGAAGATGAAAAAGGGAAGGGAATAAAGAGGACCGAGCAACCGGTGCAATTCGGAGGTGAAGAAGAAGAAGAGAAAAGGAGGAGGAAGGAGAAGAAGAAGAAGAGAGAAAGCATAGAAAGAATAGGAAGAAGAAGACAGGAGGAGGCTAAGAAAAGAAGAAGAATATAAAAAGAAGAAGAAGAAGAAGAAGAGGAGGAAGAAAAAAGAGAAAATAAAGTAGACCGAGCAACCGGTGCAAGTCGGAGGAGAAGAAGAGAAAAGGAGGAGAAAGGAGAAGAAGAGGAAGAGAGGAAGCAGAAAGAGAAGAGGAAAAAGAAAACAGGAGGAGGCAAACAAAAGAAGAAGATGATAAAAAGAAGAAGAGGAGGAGAAAGAAGAAGAGGAGGAGAAAGAAGAAGAAGAAAGAGAGAATAAAGAGGACCGAGCAACCGGAGCAAGAAGAGGAAAAGAGGAGGAAGGAGAAGAAGAAGTGAGGAAGCAGAAGAAGATGACAGGAGGAAGCAAAGAAGAAGAAGCGGAGGAAGAAGAAGAGTGGAGAAGAAGAACAGAGGAAGAAGAAGACAGGATAATAAGAGGAGGAAGTAGAAGAAAGTTGTTGGAATGGGAACTTGAAAATCAATTCAATGTCTATGTAGACACTTTGGATACTACTTTATTTTTATTGTTACCTGACATGAATTCGAAAAATGCTCATAACTTTGTTAATTTTGGACAGATTGATTTGAAAATTCAGGGGAATGTTAATAGCATGAAGAGAAACGTTCAAGATTTTTTGTTGACTTTTCCCATGTTCTCTTCTACCTCCCCAGCCGAAAAACTATACAGAGTTCCATTTTGATTACTATGCGGGAAGTTTCAAACGTCCCGCTATACTGAGCTGCTCCGCGCCAAGGGACAGGATTGGATAAAATCGCCCGCTCAACAATACTATTGGGTGACTCCAATTAAACCGGCTAGTTCAAACGATACTATTAAACTGAAGTACTGAAGACCAGGGGCACACACAGACTTTTGGTTTAATTTCCAGGTAAAATTTGGGATGGTAAAAATGGGATTTTTCAGAGCTCTTTTTACAAGATTGTTGCCCGATAAAGTTTAATGAGGAGACAGGGATTCATTACTTGACTCTTTAAAAGAGTATTAGTTAATAAGCTATGGGGAAACAAAATGTGTCAATCATGAGTATTTTTTGTACAGTGTTTCAAAAGTTCAAAATGATTCTGTCAGACTGAATAAGAAGCTTCTCATGAGGATATATATATTAGAATGAATGTAGGTCCGGACTGCTTTGTTATAGAAATAAAGAGGGCGAAAAATTACAGCTATTCCATTATCCATTTAGAAATTACTACGGTCTTCATATAGATGGTGTGAATTGAATTGAATCAATGGAAAATTATCTGAAACATGCTACAAGATTCACTATTATACATTTTTTGATGCCCACATGAGACTTTTGCGTTGGTATTAAAGTGAACGAAAAAAGCCAGTCAGAACGCGAATCAGGATTACCAAATCTTTAAATTGGATGTACTTAAATGTAATTGAATGTACTTAATAGTCAAGATAGGTCCCAAATTTTATAAAGTTGAGCTTTATTGAATCAAAGCATACTGATTTTGCACCAGATGCTTTCCACTTGCTATTCTTCTGTTTTTTGACCCAATTTAAATTCTGGTTTTGTAAACTCTGGGTGCTTTATTCGCAATCAATAACCAAGCTCATACCCTTCAATCTCAAAAACTCTTCAATCTCAATTTCCAAAATACAATAACTCAATAATCGCAGTAGTTGATGTTTAATGTGATTTTACAGTTCATTTCACTACGAATGCATTCAATTCACCACCTGAATGAGGGCCTTAGAAGCCCAAAGTTTTCTAAATGAGTGCTAATTTATTGATCTCTCGTTGAAAAAGATAGCTTCACTCTTCTGCTATATTTATTTATGTATTGAAGTGTTTTCGAAGGAATAAACTTTTGCACTCTTTTTGAAATTTTTGCAAAAACCTGTAAACCTTTTTTAGAAAATTGTTAGCTGCGGACCGTAACAGGTACCTGTTCAGTCAGATAAGTTAAGCTGCAAATTCCTAGGTTAAGGGTGACCGAATCACAAAAGAGGCCAACAAAAAAGAGGGCTATAAAATCACTTGCCGATGATTCGGAACTCACCGAAAAATGTGGGTCAACTCATCAACACATTACCCACGCACAGGTCTCAGAACTATCTGGGCTTCACCTTCCGAAAAAATTACATTATTACTGTAACGTTAAATGTATCACAGGTTTAGGAAGTTTTAGAGGCTGGAGGTCCTGTACTTATTGGTTAAAAGATTGCCAGATTGATATAAATGAAACGAAGTATCTTTACCCAGCCGCCTGGTCGAATTTAATTCTGCCAGGCTACAAACTCTATTTCCACCTATGGTAGTCACTCATAATATTCCTCATATTCATTATATTCATTCATAATATTCTTAATAGTATATCGATATTGTTAATAATTGTTATAAACAATCATATTTAAACAAGTCTGAAATGTACAGCCTAGTTCATATTATACAGTCAATTCGCTTGAAAATTATCATTTTAATAAGGATTTCAGGACCTGAGGGAAAGACATGAGTCCCAAAGCCCCCCATGTCAAGCCACTACCTATGAACATTATTCTACTTAAAAAGTGTGAATGCATGACATGTACTAACACTGATCAGCCTGCAGCACATACTCTCTATAGTAAAGTTTCTTGAAAATTATCAACCATTTTTTAAGGAGCTCGGGTTCTTGGAGGGGGAGGGCTTAAGCTCCCTAAGCCTCCCCCTTGGTTGCGCCACTGCTGAAGACACTTCGTTTGATTCCTTTTTACTCAAAACCTTAAATATCTTATAAAGATATGAACAGTTTTATTAAACAAAATAATCATCCCATTTAGGTTATGAAATTGAATAAAATTATTCGATTAGCATTCATATGTATGTTCTTTTCACCACATGATTGGGCTTGTAAAAGATGCCCAGAAATTCTGCTGTTGTAAGACTCACATGTTTTGAACTCACTGAAAATTTCGATTTTAAGACTTCAAATATCAATATTTCGTGCATACTGCTGACTCAAATATCAATTTTTTTAATTTCTCATTTTTCATGAGGCCATAAAAAATTATCTGCTTGTGTTATGGATTAAAACTCACCAGTTCTGTAATGAGTGGGTTTTTATATACCCAGAACTCCGATTTCCATCCTTCAAAATAATATTATTACAGTGTTTTGTGCACTGCTGACTGAAATATCAGATTTTTCGATTTCTCGTTTTTCAAATGATCATAAAAATTTCTGATGGTGTTATGGATTCATTGAAACTCACATGTATTGTAATCAGTCGGTTCTTATACATCTAGTATTCTCTTTACTTCCGTCATGAGAGCGATGGGGGTACTTGAGTGTTCCCAAGCAAAAGTGGCGATTTAAAAAAGAATTCAATCAAAAAATTCCCAAATTCAACTGGCAACCTTGTAATTTATACAACATTTAAATTTCAATTTAATGTATATTAATATAATTAAATTATATTTATCTAGTTTATATTTAATTAATTTAATATAAGTGAGTAATATAGTGAATTAATACATGAATCGAGATAATGGATAAAGAATACAAATAGAATACACATGAAAACTAAAACATAGAATATAAAACAGTTTAAAAATACTATTGTTCTTATATGTATCATTTGTTTATATTATTACGTCATACCTCAATTCAGATAGAAGCAAAGTTCAATACTGTACTTAGATAAGAGCAATTAATAAACAAAAAGTAGTTGCGTTCAAATGTGAAAAATGTAAAACCGTGATGTATTGTCGATGCAACATGACAGAGTTGCACTCTTTTTTTCAGATGTGTCTTGCTTTGTCAAGCACTTTGACTTGTCTGGCGCCGGTCTCAGGCCAACCAGACTTATGTAAAAACAAACAAACTCTGAAATCCAGTAGCTCAGCAATCTGGCAACATTGCTGGATGTCAAATAAGCCTCAAAGTGGTAATAGATATTCAAACCGGAGTTCATCTTGAAGTCAAACTGTATGAAAGTATACTCTGGAAGTACCATTGTCTGTATTTTGAAAGGAGTTTGAATGATCGACGGAGTGGATAAAAAAAATCGATTTTAATTTTTATGTTTTTCAAAAAACCAAAGTGAAATATCGAGGTGGAACACATACAAAACCTGATATACTTTCATGAAAAAACAATATACTCCTTGATTTCAAGGGGATGCCAAAACGTAACCAATTTGAAAAGATGCCACAATGATAGCCAGATGTATATATATATATATATATATATATATATATATATATATATATAATAAATAGAGAATGATAGAGGAATTTAAAAAAATATACATTACGGTCTAGAAGACAATAAGTTTTATCCTTTTAGAAAACAGGAAATCCATGAAGAAAAACTTCGTTTTAATGCTTTTAAATCTTCCTTCAACCATTAATGCATGGTTTTGTATTCTTCCTTCAATTGTACAGTTTTTAAATAGTTATTTTACTGACTTAATCATTAGTTCCACTGCTTTACGCAATAAAGTAATGCTTCCTTATTACTCTTCTGATGAAATATTTCCCTTGCTCTTCATTGACGTTATAATTTGTCGTTTTTCAACCATGGAAGTTATACTGTAGTGATGATGATCGAACCAAAAACACAGACACTTGTAGTGATAGAGCTGTAGGATGGATCAATGGATGATTTAGCGTGACATTGCATGGACACCATCACACCAATTCCAACTAGAACATATCTGGCAAGTTGATATAGTAAACGTAATCGAAAGTATTCTCCAGAGATGGCAGAGCCTCCACGTGTGGTAGGGGTAGCGAATAATCGGATAGCGAGTACTGGAGCTGCTTCCCTGATTTACCAAAGCGCTCCACAAGCAAACCATCCACGATCAGCCAGCGTTCGAACACGGCATCTGTGAAACAATGGAGCCAACTAACGAGCCATTAGAATGCTCAAACACGTCGGTCGGATGGTGTGAACACCTCTGAGGCTCGCATTTGTCAACAGGTGGTACATGCAAGCCAGAAAAGCCACCTAACTTGGTCGACGAACGGAAGACCAAGTCGCATCTGCACAACAACATTATTTCGCAGACAATAACAATAGTATTTGATTGTTATTGCTGCTTCTCTTGGCTGCATTTCTGGAGCCAGTCACAAGCGCATGCTAATGCTAATGAAATGACCGCGGCCTATTCCTCTAATTTCTATAGAATGACTGATTATTGAAAAGGTATTTTGGAAGGTATAAGTTGTTGAAGAGAAGAAAACGTCAAACCTACAATGATCATCGTGCAATTCCTGTCGACTTTCCTTGTCATTTTATAAAAATGGTAATTAATATGGATTTCTTTTTAAGTTATGTAGACAACAAGAGAAATACACATCACTGACATGCATTTCTTCATGAGTACGTTATAGCCTACTCTGAGTCTGGGTTGTATTCTTTTTGATAGTGAAAAGAGTCCTGATATTTTTCAAAGGATAAGGCGTTTAACAATGAATTCACAGCCTCGTAAAAAACTTGTAACACTTCGGATGAAGCAGTTACTGAATAGTTCTAAAAGTAATGCACTGTATTACGCACAAGAGGATAAATAAAAAGAAATATAAGGAGAAATAGATGAATTTGGTGTTGCTGCTTTGAAAGAATATCTGTAAGAACGATTTGTATTCAACAATTAGTGGCATCGACACTCATGACTACACCCTTTATTGAATGATTCCAAATCATTCACTGTTGAATTATCTTGGAATTGATTATTCAAGTCACATCATGTTTTCAAGCCGGTTTGGGCACAATTAGGCTATCAATCTTCTGGCAAAATCGAACAATTTAGTGATTATTAATGAAAAAACACGATGTCTATAGAGCTGTACTGGTTGGTAGTGTCTGTGATTGTCACTTCTATCACTATCTACCCTCATTACCTATGCAAAGAAACAACAACCCCTAAGTATAAAAAGAGTCAGTTAGTTGATATTGTCAGTTTAAGAAAGTGAAAAACCGCATGACAGTTGGGGGCGCAGTGGAACATAATGGACGTGACATAATAATGTATAGGCCAATGAATACTGAAAGCAATTTAAAAGACTGGGACCGCCGACAGCCTGTGTGTATCGTGTTATCGGTGTCCTCGTGGTTTTTCCGTTCCGTTCTAGTCAAGTAAGTGGAGGAAAACATTTTCCGGAGGAAAAAGCATTAAGAAAAGACTTGTTCCTACGCACACACTCAAAAGTGCGCGCAGTGTTGTGTTTAGCGAGGTCCTGAGTTATTTTACGGTCGGTCGGCCGAGTCGATGGTTTGCAATGGTAGCAAGCCGCAGTAGCAACCCCTGCTAACGGCCCGCCATTACTCAAACGGGTAATAAATGAGTAATACGGGGTGAAAACATAACGCTTATAACCGCTACCGCCCCCTGACTACAAGGGAAAACGCGCCTTCTTTATTATTGCGGGGGACACTTAATCCGTAGTTCAGTTCCTTGTTGCCAGACAGTATTTCATTTCTCGCCTAGATTCTAGACCTCGCAAAACAAGAAGAACGGGGTCTGAGGGGTGACATGCCCGTCATAAGTGCACACCAGCTAAACTAAGAGCACCACTGCTGTTTTGCTGTGCAGTGTTATTAGCGCAGTAATAACCTAAACTGGGCCGCCTGGACGGGACGGGACGGCCAAAGCCATTATGAGTGATAGCTCTAGCTCTGTGCCTGGCTGCGAATTTTCTGTTTTCACTTTTTGCGACATTCTAACAACTGGCTACAAATGACAAGCGTTATGTGTGCTGCAGTTTACAGCTTCATGAAACTTACAAATTAAACCACACATGGATTTTTTGTGCTCTAGCAATAAATCTCGAATGGCCAATTTTAGGTGTATTATGGGAAGGAAACCTACCTTATTATCACTTCCTCTACAAAGTACATAACGTTTCATTTTCATAGTTCAATTAACTAACAATATTTAAGTATTAAATGTTGAGAAAATAGGAGAAGAGACTAGAAAATGTTCTACAAGGTTTGAATCATCAGAATGAGAGTTTTGAGGTCTTAAATATAAAAAAGTCTTATTATAGGCCAAATTGTGATATTGACAGCAAAATCAAGTCATTTAGTTTTTATTCTCGGCGGCTATAGCTGGTCAGTTGCGGATCTTACATTTTATTTGTTAAGGGGGGGGGGGGGGGGATTTTTGTGTAAGGACTTTCATATAATGAAGCGTACAACAGTAGCTTAACGTTGCGCGTCCTCGCTAGTGCGCATATCAAAAAACTTTTTGTTGATTGGTTGTAGGCAATGTAAATGTAACTAAGACATTATACAGTATTGAAACGTTAACGGATATCATACAATTGAAGACTTACTATTGAAATTAGGTCATTCTTGCCAATGATTATTTTACGACTTTCATACTGATTATGTTGGTAAAAAATTTACATTCTTACAAAAAAATTTGGAGGTCCTGGGGGTGCTTCAGCCCGAAAGACCCCCCACCCCCCGTAGATCAGCCACTGTAGCTGATTATCATAATTATCGTTACAAAACACTATCACAAGTGTTATGACTTATATTGACTCATTGCATACTCATTTTGAATGTAACGTATTGCCATCCAAATGTAAGTAAACCTGATTTATGAATGTTATTAAATAATGAATCACTCATCGACTTTCGAATAAGTCAATGGCATTTATTACAAATTACCCTACAATATCTTTATCGGGACTTAACGGCTTTGAAAATTCATAACCTCTTTACAGCATAGAAAAATATTTGGGCTTCTGCTTGTGAAATAGTGCCAGCTTATTTCGAGTACAACAAGCACAGAACAACACAGATCACTTGCTGAGAGTTAGCAATTCGACCGCAGATGCTAAGCAAGCCGGATGCGTTTGAAAAGCAAAGTGTTATGAATAGAAAGGATGTGGATGTAGATGGATGAAAAATGGAGCCTTCTAAATATATATTCGGCGATGGGCGGTGCCAAACTTCGTTTTAAAGGTAATTAAAATTTACATCTACAGTTCGAGCTGCCTCCTTAGCCTGGTGGTGAGGCTGAGGCTGAGTACAGTATGCATGTGGAGATGGATATGATGAAGCCTCTGAAAATAGAAGCCACATCGACGAGTGGAGGTTGGCCAAGTGCCAGGGGAAGAGGAAGAAGAAAAGGATGGAAAGAAGAAGGAAAAGGAGGAGGTGGAACTACTGGCTGTTGCCCTGGCCTCTACCCAACACGGACACAATTTTCTCCAACTCCTTTTCCGGACTCAAATAGTCAGCCACTCGATTGTTGCGCCCTTTCAAGGAGGGTGCGCTCCGAGCAACAGCCTCACCTTACGACATTTGGTGACGACACAACAAAAGTGCAACTAAGTCCATCGGACTCATTTGATTAGCTAAATGAATTTTGCGACGCGACTTCCTAATATAAGTACTATCCAGGTGAATTGACACTTCATCGTTTTGGTAAAAACGTTCTAAGGATCCTGGGTGGGGGGGGGGGGGTTTCAAACTTTCATAAATTTCCTCTCTATCAGCCTTTTTGCATTTCCAAAGTGTATTCACTTTAAAAGCGTTTTCCCTATAGCAGCAGATGCTCGATCGCCAATATTCAGTCCAAATTGCAATGAAGTCAAATGGAAGTGTACTCGATGAAGTCTACTCGAAAAAATGCAGTGAATTTAAAACTAAGGAGAAATTCAATTCTCCAATGTATCAGATAATGAGCCATAATGCTTCAATAATTGACCCTCTTAAAGGACAAAATGTCCCACACATTTTGTAGGACATCAATGTGTCCCACACAGTTCATATACGTAGAATAATAATTCACTCCAATGTACGTTAATCAGAGAACAAGAAACCGAATTACAACATTTCGAATAATGATAATGCCAAATTTCTGTTAGAATATTCATCAGACGTTCTTTCATTTAACAGAAAATAAATTTACATTTAAATAAATTTATAAGTGACATCTGTTAGGCACTGGATTTTTGGCCATTGATGAGGTGTGGTAGTGAACAGACCAAACACAATCAAGTACATCAAATCTAATTACGAACACCGATTGAAATAATCATGTATCCAACGATTGAACATAAAGTAAAGCCAAAAAGGACATCAAGAGGGACATAGAAAAACATTCAAGCCGATGGGTGGACAGTCCCTTATCTTGAGCAACATGTTTAGTGAGTCAAGTTCATGCACATGCTGTGTTGAAGAACATATTAATATCAATAAATTGAAATTAAACAGTCTGCTAGAGCCTGGATAATCTTTTGGCACATTTATTAATTGATCCTAGAACTTAAAAATCGTTAATTAGGCAATAACTATCATCAACGTGTATATCAAAAACGTGAATAACTATCATCTATTTGTATTTTTTTATCTATGTTGGTGGTGATGATGATGATATAATATTCATCACTCATTACTGGTATTTCATTTACTCGAATTTCACTAGTAAAAGTACTTATTAATAGTGATGGTGAGAAAGAAATAAGAAGTATCACATGAGTTTCGAACGTTTTGGAAATAAACTGAAGTATATTGTCAGAAGTTGACTGAAAATACAGTGAGTAAATGAGATGAGTCCTTTTTATGAATCACTGTTCTAAGCTACTGTTAGGTCTTTTCAAGTCTGATATAAGCTGCAGAGTGAAGGACTTTCTACGTGGAAAGAATAGAATATAAAAAGAATGAAGAACGTAGTATAAAACGGGATAGCCATTGGCGAATGAAGAAGGAAATACGATAAAAGTCAGATTAGAGTCTGAAAAACTGTGGGAAAATAATAACTGGGAAATAGAAAGGAATAACTGAGAAAAACACCACAGAAGACCAGAGTGCCTGAGTCCGGTGAAATTGTATTTGTGGGAATATAGCCGTTAACACATAAAAGCTTGGCAGTAGGCTTATACGTGCCATAGAGATTTAATACATCTATTATAGTTCTAATATGAGACTTATTCCGAAAGCCTTTCTTCATTGCCACATTAAAACTATTCAGGAAATGCAATTGTTACGGAACACACAACCACACGACCAAGTTTTGCCCTTAATCTTCTGAAAAAAACTATTTGTAAATAATCTAGATACAATCAAACAGGATTTTCGCTCAAAATGTTCTAAATAATGCTCAATTAGAAACAAAAACATCTAGAGGCTTGGTTTTGGGCGCGTGGTTCTCGAGAAACGGTGATGTTTGAGTGAGTCATTCGCTGGTATTTGGCTTTTATACAATAATTAACAGATGAACAATTTTTAAACAGAAATTACTTCAAAAACAACCTTTACTACACTTGGCGTTAGATTTTGTACTGGGTGATAATTTACAGGAATGTAGCCTACAAATAGGAATAATGGGAACAAGAGCGATAATAACAAGAGCACCCGGCGGCCGGCCACTGAATCGAAAACAGAATTAGCAACAACCCAACAACAATGCAAAACACATTAAAGAAGCTGTAAAGTTACCGTAGAAAATCTCCGAACGTTAATACCTTTTTAATTCCACACTCATCTGCATAATGTCGTTTCTATGCAGATGAATGCAATAACTTGTTTGAGTATGTGCACAATGTGCATTTAACAAGGGAATAATCTGGTATGATTATATCCTACCAGCCATTCGATTTGCCTACTAATTATGCACTTCAAAATTATCATCTATATTTAGAGAATAACACAAATTACCGAGCATTAATCTGAAAATTGAGGTCGCCAAGGATCGGTTCCGAAATTTGGTTTGCATTAGGTGGGCAGGAATTACTTCACCTACGCCATCTCGTAAACATTTATTAGTGTTTGTAGTTCACATTAGAATAAAATCGTCATTGGACAGATTGGATCTATGCTTAAACTTCTATTATATTGCCAATAATGAAAATACATATAATAACTAAAGGGTAAAGAAACGTAACCCAGCAATGCATTCTCATTGTATCCATCGGAACGAAATTATGAGCTCAAACATTATTCCTTTATTAACCCTATACTTAGAATTGATATTGAAATGTAAGAAGGAAATATAATAAAGGAAATCACATTTATGATAACTCACCAGCCGTATTCATTTTGATGTTGTAGTCAGAGTAAGAACAGCTATCTGAAAAATAACCAGTTGATAAAAAAATAACATCGCATCTGAAAAACAACTTGAAAAGGCAGACTTTATATTAGTCAATCATTTTATTCAATCATTCTCTTATTCTATTCTAATTATTTTTCAACTTTAACTTTTCTTCGATCTTCAAATTACCTAAACAAAGCTTTTTTTTGGCAAAGGAGACCCATCACACCCAACCTGGAAAATCACCATTTTTGATTTTCAAAAAGTAGCATTTGAATATTTCTTATCTCCTAGAATTACAATGTAAACATAATACGGCAGCAAATCATGAAAGAGCTGTACCTTTCAGCAATGAAAATTGAAGGAACACAATCATTGATGCCGTTCAAACGAGACACATGGAGAAGGCTTGTTGGGTGACGGTACGGATGAAGTATCTCTCTCTTATTTAAAGGAGTAAAACAGCACCTATAATTGACGTAAAGCATCGAAGAGGAAGAAGCAGAAAGAGAGAGGTCAGAAGACGACGAGAGAGAGCGAGAAGAAACTGCTAAATAAAAGATGTGAAGGAAGTAGGTAAAAGGTAAAATTAGGCAGGTAAGAGGACAAAAAAGAAGAGAGGAAAGTGCAATACGTAGAAGAGGATGAAGAGACTAACAGAGAAATACAAAAAAGAAGAAGAAGAAGAAGAAGAAGAAGAAGAAGAAGAAGAAGAAGAAGAAGAAGAAGAAGAAGAGGAAGAAGAAGAAAAAGAAGAAGAAAAAGAAGAAGAGGGAGAAAAAGAAGGAGGAGAAAAAGAAGAAGAAGAAGAAGAAGAAGAAGAAGTGTAAGCGAACGTCAACGAGCTGAAGCGACTAAGATTAGGGTTTCATAAGATGTGAAGAAAGGAATAGAGGATTTCTGGTGGCAGTGGTAGATGCAAATGACATGCTACATCCGAAGAGTGTGAGGAGGGGAGTAGAGATGCTACAAATGCAGAACAGAAAGCAAGAAGAGAAATAGGAGGATGAGGAGGAATAAAGAGCAGAGATCAGAGAGGCTGCAGAGGCTGGCTGGGTGACGAGCAACAGTTTGTTAGCGAAGAGTGAAGCATAGCCGCCTAGAGGCGGATATATCACCCTCAGCCCCTAATGACGCCATTATTCCTTATAAAAATTTCTCTCCTCTCTCACTGTGGCTCTCTGTTCCTCCAGCACTCACACACACACACACACACACACACACACACACACACACACACAACCCACACCAACACATCTTACCTTAGGTCTTAGTTGACCTGAGACCCTGGCAAAAAGGCTTCGCTACTTATCTACCTAACCACTGCCAAGATTTGAAGCCCAGCTCCATGGACACATCCCTAATTTTAGTGCTTACCAGCGAAGGAGAAAAAATACTCATTGTAACTATGATTATAAAAAGTGTAGGATTATTTCGCTATTATACTCTTTCTATAGAATATTATATCATCTACATATTAACCTAAATAGTTTGTCAACTTTTCTAAAAAAAATCAAATGAGCAGACACTATTCTAGCGATCCGGAAGAATCTCTGTTAGAATTAGGTTAATAGATTCATGCTGGTGGGAAAAATCAGACGGAAACAAAGAGTGCACGTTAACGACCTGACAATAGAACTGGTTTCTGAAGCAGTAGGCAGAGCAGAATGGTAAACGGTGAGGGAGTAGCGGGATGGATGCGAGGCGGGTGGAGAGGTTATGACCGGGATCTACTGGTGTAGGTGTAACTGTTCTGTTCTTGCTAGCCCTACAGACTCAGACCCAGACCAAGTTGCACGAACTGTTGTAGCTCTAGGTTAAAACGTATTTAGCCTGTAACTGTTTCGTACTCAAACTTGAGTCTGTGGAGACTGCTGTACAACTACTTTTTTAGAACAGCAAGGAGAGATTTTCTGATTCTTCAAATTATTTCTTTCACAACCTGGCTTTATGCTAAGTTACCAGTATCAATAATCAAAACTTACAAACATTATACTTCCATTAAATAGATACAATCATTAAATTCCAACAGTTGGTGATAATATAAGGAATAAAAATGTAAACTAGAGAATAAATAAATATTTTATTTCCATTTGAAACTACATCTAAACAAATACATATAAATATACAACAACATGACTTAAACTACCAAAGATTAATTTTATCCACATTTTTTGCATGGAAATTAACCTACTCTACTATGGCAAGCCATGTTCTAGAGTAGGTTTGCAATTTAAATTTTTCAGGATTCGGTGTTATAATATTACGTTAGTGAGCTCACATATTGTTTGAAATTATGATTTCTATGGTTTCTCTTCCTATGTTCATTATCCAGTGATGTACTTCAATTTTGAATTTCTTGCTGTGTGGTACTTCCTGTACGTTTCTTGGAAGCAGATTGTAAAGTTTTGGTGCTAAGTGATTGTAGTGTCTCTGGTATAAGGCCTTCTTAGCCAAATTTGCAATAAGAAGGTGCCTGTTTCCTGTGTTGTGTTGTGACTGTGGTTCCTAAGTTGAAATGTCCTGTGTTTTTATGTATTATTTCTTTAGAATATATCTGTCTTGTATCCATCACACCGAATTCACTGAAAAGTTTATCTGATGGATAATGCAGAGGTTTTTTAAATATGACTTCTATTATTAGTTTCTACACTTTTATAAGTGGGTCAATGTGTGTAACTTGTTCCAACCCATCATCCTACTATCCCATATGTCAGCAATGACAGCACTACAGAATAGTAAACCATCTTCAAACACTTCAAATCAACGAATGACCTCAGCAATTGAAACTCATAGATAAGTTTTCTCAATTTCTTGCAAAAATCATTTATTATGTGACGGTCCCAATGCAGAACAGAATCCAGTGTAAGACCAAAGTATTTTTGCGCCTGCTTCCTGTATGCTGTGTATGATGTGTGACTTGATATGTCTGGAACTGTCAGATTATTCTCTGCTGGTTAACCTTGCTGCGTAGCTAAGAAGCATAAAAAATGGGTTTCCTCAGATTTTCATTGAGCCAATGTGATATAAACGTAAACGTAAGTAAGGTTCCTGTTCAATCCGATTTCAGCCCTCTTCCAAGTCAAATCCCAAGTCATCCAAATAAGACAGTGTCATCCTGCAAAGGTGGTGAAGTTTCCTTCGAATTGCATGTTGCATAATGGGTCCATGTATAGCAAAAAGAGTCTAGTCCTATTCCAAGGATTGTTTCTTGTGGAACGCCATATTGCACCTCAAGTTTGCTGCTCATGCACCCACTCACTCTTACAGACTGCATTATGTTTGATAAGTAGCTCCTGGAGAGGTCCCAAGCTATTCCTCTAGTTGTTCAGTCTGGTTAGAACAATTTCATGTGACACCATATCGAATACCTTCTTCAAATCTAAAAACACTGCCAATGGTTTTCCTTCTACATTGTTTTTAGTGTTATCAGTTATGTGATTTGTTGGATAGCATCATTGGTCTACAACTGGATCTAAGCCCATACTGGTTGTGTGATAATAGATTATTTTTCCAAGAAACTTACTAGTCTACTTTTAATAAATTTTTCAAAAATGTTTGATATGTTTAATCATGATATAGGACTGTAGCAATTCATATATTTTCAATCTCTTGCCTTGAACATTAGACAAATAATTCTAGAATGTCTAGGTTAGACTAAACAAAGACTACTCAAAGAGAGAACATGATCTAGAAGAGTGAGTGAGGAATTGCTTCCTTTTCAAATACACTTTAATAGTACAGTTTTTCAATGATTGTCAGTACGGTAATACCCCATTAATCTGATTATAGAATTCTCATTTCCTGCTTCACTAATACACTCCATGGGAATTTCAACAGATTTGTATCTCACGTAACTTCACCAGCAGTGAGCATTTCTAAAAAGTGAATATATTCGTAGGCTGAAAACATAACTGCTCTCGAAGACGTTACCTTGGAAAATTATTCATTTATGTTTTTGAAATTCCCTGCCCAGCCAGCAAGAATTGTTTCCCCATTGTCAGTCAATGGAATGGGATGAAAACATCGGAGGAGTTGTTACCGATTTCATTCTTGTGTTAATATTTTCAAGAGCACGAACTGAATGGAGAAACATGAGAGAGATGTCTTCTTCCTTAAACTTATTGAATCTTATTCTCTCTCCTTCCTGTTCCACTCTTATTCTTCTTCTTCTTCTTTTCTTCTTCTTCTTCTTCAAATTGGAATGAATAAACAAAGCTAACATTATCTACTAGAAACTAGACAGAATTTGAAATTCTGTAGTTGCAACTTGTTTTTTCTCCAACTTAGTTGGAAACCTTGTGTTGGCGTTTTATTCGCAGCTTAGCACAAGGAATTTTCAAATTCCAAGTTACAACTATTTTTAAGTTCTTTTATTCATTCTAAACCTAGTTAAAACTTGAAATACATCTACAGCCAGCATTAATTACTTCGTATTCAATTCACCCCATATCTCAATTTTTTTATCTTCTACTCCACTTTCTCAAGTTCTTCTCTTCTTGTTATATTTTCTTTTTATCCACAACCAACTTCTTTACTTCCCTAAACTCAATTTCTTTTTAGAGGTAGAAGATTTCTTGTGCCTCTTATTCTTCTTTTTTGTAGTTATTCCTACTATAAATTCCTTCAATCACTTTAGTTTTCTCTTCTTCGTCCTTCCTTTTTACCTAACCCATCCGCTTCCTAATTCTTCTTCACACTATCCACTACAACTAACTCTCAACTTTGAAACTCAAACACAACTTACACCACATTACCACGTACTTGAACAGCATATTTCAACAATGTCAGTCGGCGTTTATTATATTTTTCTTTAATCAGTTTGTTCTGTGCGTTGCGCAGAATAGGCAGAGAACAGAAGCATTTTGTCAAAGGCGACGTGAATTAATAGTTGGAAATTTGTGAGTGTCCGGCTAAGAATTGGGTTCAGTCGTTCGTATGTTCGTTATATATTATATAACGATGTGAAATATGAGCCTGTCAGCTATTCGAAAGGACAACAAGGCTACGACTACAGGAGTGCATTGTATCTCCTCACCGTTTGTAATGTGCATAATTAGTGACATACCAGCGTTTGCGACGAGACCAGACGACATAACACAACACACGCAGGTTTTATAATCGCTGTCACCATATCGCTCGTAGCCGCCCACCCTCTTCAACATCATCACCCTTTCTCTTACCATCCACCAGAACGTCATCATGTGAATTAATGCGTTTGGCACTGCTCTCTCAATGTACACCCCCCCCTTCATCGTCCTCAAAACTGTATGACATTTCCCTCGTTACTGTCTAGACTCTCTCAATTAAACTGCATATGTGTCGAATACGTAATGAAATACCCTAGTGCGTAGCGAACGTTTCCCTCCCAAAACCCAACCCGACAGAACAATAAACGAGCGAAAACTTCATATTCCGTGCAAGTAATAGAAATATTTCTAAATTCTCTTTTCCAATCTTTTACGACATATCCGCTAATAGAATATCTATTTTGATCTAACTGAATACCACTGCTTGTCGATCTGATAAGTCAAAATTGAAACAAAGGAGCAGTGAATTTTAATAGATAATACCCACGTAAATAGATCATGTATCTGTGACATAAACATCCAAAGAAATCCTGATTCCGATGAACCCGTTAAAACGTGGAACGTTACGGAGCAATGACAGATCAAACAGGACCAACCAGACAGAACAAAAAAAACTTCAGGAGGAAATCTAACAGTAATGACAACAGAGGAACTACTTTATATAATTTGATGTACGAATATTTTCGTACTAATTCTTAACCTCATTAACAAAAAATAATTTTTAATGCAGGATTAGATTAGGATTACTTAGGTGGCACATGGCAGTAGACTACTAGCCTATTTAGCGCATTTACCATGAGTGAAACGTGAAATGATAGAACAATCATTAATCGAAAAAGAACATCTTAAGTCTTAAGTGAAGATTTATCTATTTTTTATTGCATACTGGTCATGAATAGTAATAAATACCACATTGACAATAATTGTCATTCAACACTGGAACAAATAAGTACATAAATACATAGAGAACAACAATAATCTACTAACAATCAAACAATATCTAACAGCAATATCTACAAATCTACAGTACAGTAACTCTAAAACTACAGTTTATTAAAAAGACTCATCTAGTAGCAATCATGATGGACTGAACTCTAATTATTAATTAGTGATATATCATACAAATGAATTCATAGGGGTTCTACTAACTCATCTATATCTATATCTATATAATCGAAATACCACTGACTGACTGACTGACTGACTCACTCACTCACTCATTCATCACAGTTTCTCAGGAACCACTCGACCAAAAACGATAAAATTTGGTACCCGTGTTCAGTAGGGGGACTAGACGCGTGCTAAGAAAGGGTTTCAAAATTTACCCCAAAATGGGCCCAAAATTGGAGATTTTTGAAAATTTAGGTGACAACCATTTCTAGAGAACCATAAGGTCAAATCAGATAAAATTTGGTATTCATGTTAAGTATCGGCCTTAGATGTACCTTGGAAAAAAGTTTCAAAATTAGCCCCAAAATGGGCCCAAAATCGACGATTTTTGAAAAGTTTGGTGATAAACAGCCAAATATTTTGAAATTTGCACTTAACAGATGTCATCAACCTGGCATAATAACATTTCATCATACCCAGTCATATGTCTCCCACATATTGCAAGGCTCCGACTGTATGGTAGCCTACATGCAAAGTGCAAAGTCTTTTGCTGTTCAAAGACAGTGTAAATAACGCTGCTAAGGGGTCTGCCATATGATTAAAAACGGTTGACTTCTATCAGCTGTTCCTTTAAGCTGTTTGGCTGGCAAGTTCAGTAGGTTAGGTCTATTAATGAATAATAATTTGTTTCAAACAAAGCAAACTTATCCCGAGCTACCAAAATAATTTCAATAGTTAAAAGCCAACGTTTATGAAAAGTAAAAAAGTAGCCGAGCTGCCTGTTAGGTCAAGTACAATAATTTTTAATATTAGTACAATATTGCTCGGTACAACTTTGCTGGAGCCGATTAATCGCATAGTGTATAGTCGTATTCTCGACGTTGCTGTCTCTTTCTAGAAGAATGCTGTCTCTTTCTCAAATGAAGAATGCTCATTGTAGTTGCATATTCCGTTCCGAACCTGACTGTACTGCCGGTAGGCTGACCCCTTCCCACTTCAATTGCGTAGCCTACTACCTCAAACGATCACTCACTTTCACGATCAGATCAGTTTGCAGTTGCACATCAGACTGCTAACATCGTTCTCCGAGTATTTGTGAATTTCAACCAACGCTCAAATCGAATAAATATCAGTTCTTATAAGAACTCTTACCTATCAATAGTTAGGTTTACAAAGAAGTATTAAGGAATTAATAAAATACTATTTGTAACAGTACATGAGCCTGAGAATTTTTGCGAAAATAGGTATTGATCAGAAAATAAACAAAAAATTAGTTGTGAAATTAATTTACCATAGATTAACGATTTTGAAAATTTAGGTGATTATAATTTCTCAAGAACCACAAGGCCAAAAAAGTTCAAATTTTCAGCTGGGGTGCTAAACACGTGAAAAATAGGGTTACATGATTCATCTCAAAATTTAGGATTTTTGGAATTTAGTTGATCACAATTTCTCAAGAACCTCAAGGCCACATGGAGTGGAATCTATATCTGTATAATCGAAATACCACTGTTTGATTAAGACCCTAGATGCATACTAAGTAATGGTATCAAAATTCTCCCCAAAATCACCTATTTCTGTAAATTTATCTAATCACAATGGAAATTAGTTGGACCCCCCGGGGGTCCAGGGGGCGGAGCCCCCTGGCTAGACGGTTAAGGCGAGCGAAGCGAGTCTGCCGGCTAGTTTAATATATTATTCAGAATTATTTTGTTTATCCTATATCTTGATCTCTGACCAATTTGTGATATATTTTCATTGTATTGATCTTTTGAACTTGTGAATCGGAATAAAGAAATTTGAATTGAATTCAAATTCAAATTCTTTAAAACATTTAACATTATCTAAATATTATGAAATCATACTCACAAGACTTCCTGTCCGTTCGTGAGTATGAGTTACCATTTATTTAACATTTTGAGATGAAAAAATAAAATGAAAAATTGTTTTTTCAATGAATACAAATACAGTAAAAATTTAAATTAATGACAAAAACAAAAGTCAGTTATAATTTATCCAATAGAGATGACTACACCTGAGCGTAAATAAAACATACAACTCAAGTATACCAGAACACACTTTAAGAACATGAAAAACTCGAGCAATGTAGAGAAAATAAAAAGAAGAAAAGAAAAGTTGATATTTGTGGTTGCTTTCAGCCAGAGTGTGATATTTGTATTTAGCTGTGTAGGTCTGTCTAATAAGAATGATTGGGGGATGATATTTACCAGATTGTTACTGACGTAGTTGAACTGTTTTCGGCAGACCATTAAGTTTGTTGGAGTCAGATTTGAGTTAAAAGTTGTTTGGCGTGTATTATACGGATTATAACGGATTTTAAACATGTTTTTATTTTTGTTTATGCAAATTATTCAATTCTTTATTTACAGTTGTCGTATTGTAAGAATATTTACTTCTTGGAATAGTGTACTTGTCGGATATAGCCTTGTCTTTCTCAATGCAACTTAGAGTATATGTTCTGAATATTGAATAATTTATTGAGATGGGTTTTACATGCTCCTCCCCAAACTCCTAATTGAATTTGAACTCCTAGTTTAAGGTGGAATTCAAACAATCATGCATTGGAATAGCTATAATGAGGACAATATTCATGGTTAAGAGAATAACATATCAAATATATAATTTTCTTACAACTTTATAACTCTATTATTTTAGATAAAGGCTTTATAATAAAGTAATATATAAACACCCTTCTCTCTCGCGGAATGCACCTCTTTAATGTGCATAGGCACGTAACTTGTGAAACTGTTAAATGTGACTGTTACTGTTACTGTGATATGTAACGTAACGCCTAGTGCAAAATTAACTGTAACTGGTTTCCCTTCGCCCTTGAAACCAACAACCAACCTCTGATTATTACTAATTAATTTTCCATCTCCTGTCTCCTGTCACTCCTCTGTAGTATAACGCCTGGGTTTACGTTCTCAAGTATAATTGCTCAAGTGCATGGCTCAAGTGTACCTTTTAATTTTCTCAATGGTTATGATGTAATTCACTCAAGTTAAGTTAGACTAATTAAAATTAAAGAGGCTTTGACAATAACAGGGTTATTACAAAAAAATCTTAAGAAATGCAACACTCACTGGGTAAGAGTTGTATTTCTAAAAATGTAATTAATAATTATGTCGCAATAAAGCTGAAGTAAATATCTCTTCAATTTTCAATATCCATAGGTAACATGAGTTAAATAAAGACAAAATTTATATCTTTATATACATGAATAATAGTAAACCGTTAATGTCAAGACTTTGACAATAACAGGGTTATTACAAAATAATCTTAAAAAATGCAACACTAAGAGTTCTGTTTCTTAAAATTTGATAAATAATTTTGTTTGTTAGCAATTCAAGCTAAGTAAAAATCTCTTTAATTTTCAATATCCTATAGTAAACATAGTTAAATAATGGCAACATTAATATCATTATATACATGAATAATAGCAAATCGTTCATGCCTATCAGTAATAAGGCCTATTTACAGTACTTGTCCTATTCTAGAACAGTCCCACTTGTCTTCATTTTAATAGGCCTACTTAGCACCATGTCATTAGCCTACATTGCTATCCTCGCAATGATCGATTTTACTGTGTTTTACGTTTATAAATGAGAGTTTAAATACCAATAATAAAATGCAATTTAGGTCGTTTTATAAGTTTGGAAAAGTAAGTAATATTAGGAAAATTAAATGTTAAATTCCGTTGTTAGTAGAAAGCTGTTCAGGCAGAAAGAACAGTTTGTTTTAAAATGACTGGGGTTTATGCATGATCTAAACAAGATTTCTAAGAAATTTGGGGTAGGCCTATGAAATGAGGCAATTAAGTAATAATACAAGCAGTTTTAATAAAAACCCCAACTACAATTTATTTGCACTGTCTCTTCTCTCTTGGAATTAATTCTAAGCAATAAAAACATTCTTATTTTTTTGTGAATTTAACGACTTACAGTCAAGTTTTATATTACGAATATATAATAAATGTACTCACATTCGGCCGAACGTTTTCGAGGTATTGAATCTCTTCTTCAAGGCCCCGAGATTCAATACCCCGACAACGTTCGGCCGAATGTGAGTACATTCATTATATATTCACAATATAAAACTGACTGTGTCGTTAAATTAACAACAAAAAGTTATTATCAACAACGCAGATCGTTATGGAAAAGAAATCCTAGGATTTAAAAACATTCTATGAAAAAACCCTGCGCAAATGATTATACTGTTATTTAAGCACTTAAATAACTTCTTGATTAGCATTATAAGTGTTGTACACTTACAAGTTTTATACACTGGATATAAATAAAAGACGTCTTACAACACTTAAAATATTACACTTATACCTCAATCCAATAACTAATATTGGGAGTCTCGTATTGGGCCTAATGATTATCGGTGTGATTGATCGAAATCGATAGCCATAAAAGAGAAGATAGAAACAAAAGAGAAGAAAGAACTAGCCTAATTTTATGTTGATGTTGACAGTCACAGTTCCATGGAACGCCTGTAACTTTTCCATGTAACAATAACAGTCACAGGTAACAATTCCACAAGTTATATGCGCATGCGCATTACAGAGGTACATTCCGCGAGAAAGAAGGGTATATTATAATCTGTAATAGAAGACAGATTTCATACCGTATACTGTAGGAACTACAGTGTATCTGAGCCTCATGATGTGAGGCTCGGATACACTGTCGTTCCTATAGTATGTAGTATTTGACTGTGATCAATTCCTTGAACTTACTGGGTTTTTTTTAATTTAGATAATTCTGACTATTATTAAAATGACGATTGTTTCAACATTTGTAATGTTTATGGCAATAAATGATTGATTGAGCTTGTACAGTCTCAGCCTTGTGGTTGAGCTGGAATAACAACCGATGGTAAAATATAATGTTTGATCATTTAAAAGTGAGTTGTCGTTTTGGTTGATCATGACGGCCAGCGACGGCATGGTCTATGATATAAATAATTAAAGCTCAGATTATCACAGATAATATGTGTGGTTTTTGCAATAATGGATATAAAATCCTATAATGTACATATATTTCTTCTTCTTTTAATAACTAAGAATGTACCTTTTGATTAAATAATTGATTCGGTATTGTGAATTGTATACTTCATGTGATGTGTAATGCAAAACCTAGCTTCTGAATGAAATCAATCAATCAAACAGGTAAAGTAGTGTAACAGGCAATGAAGTAGAAAAGTAAAGTAGAATAATGAATAATAAGACGAAATTGTCACAAACACATTTGTTAAAAATTATTGAGAAACTAGTTTCGGTTGTTATACCATTATCAATCTCAAACTAAAACTAAAGCACAGAAGCTTAATATATACTGAACATGCCATGAAACTAGGATATGATACTAAGAATGATAGTATCATTCCATGTTCAGTATACAGGGTGGGGGAAATGTTTGGAAACGGCTTAATATTTCATATACAAAGGTGATTTTGCGGTAGGTATGATTGAGGATCCTACTCAAATTGAAAATACTATTTTACTGTGACTTTAAAAATCTGGTCCGCCATCTTGGAACCGCCATTTTGAATGTAACTTTTTTTTTAAATAGGAAGGGGGTCATGCGATACATGATTTCAATACGGAATTTTAAGACAAAATGAATGCCGAAAACCGCACATCGATATGTCAACCCGTTTCGGAGATATTTACATTATTAATCGATACCATGAAAAGCAGAAATGAAATAAATAAGTACATTAAAATCTTACCTATCAAATTTTTTGTTAATAGTGTTTGCTAATAAACATTAAAACCCAATTATTTTAATAAATGTTCAAACTGTTTTCCTTCAGCTGTTTGACAATGTGCTAATCTTAAATAATAGCCATCAAGCACATTTTGAATCATTTCGCGTGATGAACATCTGACTCTGGATATCATAATATCAACAATAATCATGATATCAACCTAAAATCATCTGTAATAATCCAACTGATTTAATGAATTCTTTTTCAATCATGAAGTAGTGAGTGTGTTTAAAGTCGTTCGCAATGGCATTTTTAAATGAAACCGCACATTTTGAATCATTTCGCGTGATGAACATCTGACTCTGGATATCATAATATCAACAATAATCATGATATCAACCTAAAATCATCTGTAATAATCCAACTGATTTAATGAATTCTTTTTCAATCATGAAGTAGTGAGTGTGTTTAAAGTCGTTGGCAATGGCATTTTTAAATGAAACCGCACATTTTGAATCATTTCGCGTGATGAACATCTGACTCTGGATATCATAATATCAACAATAATCATGATATCAACCTAAAATCATCTGTAATAATCCAACTGATTTAATGAATTCTTTTTCAATCATGAAGTAGTGAGTGTGTTTAAAGTCGTTCGCAATGGCATTTTTAAATGAAACCGAGAGAATAACTTTGTTAATGATGCGCGGCTATGGAGATAGAGTACGGTCTTACCAAGAAGTTTCTGATTTATTTAACGAAACATTTCCCAACAGAAATCCAATTAGTAAAAGTGTTGTTTTTAAGACAGTAAAGCGGTTTCAAGAAACGGGCAAAGTGACTGATCGTGCTCGCACTGGAAGAACAAATACTGCCACCAACAATGAAAAATCTTTAGAGGTAATGCAATCATTTGTTGAAGATCCGCATACATCAACTAGAAGCGTTGCCAAGGAACATGGTATGTCTACTCGTTCTGTCAGAAAAGTTCTTAAGGAATCTCATTTCCATCCGTTTAAGCTTCATGTATTACAAGAACTGAATGAGGATGATTTCGACCGCCGGGTAGAGTTTTGTGACATAATGATGAACAAGTATGACAATGATCCAAACTTCTTTAATAATGTAGTATTTTCGGATGAAGCTACGTTCATGCTTAACGGCAATGTAAATAAGCAAAACTATCGTTTCTGGACCGATGTCAACCCATACTGGATGAAGGAGGGTCATACACAGTATCCTGAAAAATTAAACGTATGGGCTGGTATGGTAAATGGTCACATTGTAGGACCATTTATTATCGAGAATAATTTAACAGGTGCCATTTACGAGAACATGTTAATAAATTTGATCGTTCCAGCCATCCAGAACATCAACGGACAAGAGTTACATAACTTGTGGTTTCAACAAGATGGGGCGCCCCCTCATTATGCATTAGGAGTGCGGGATATATTGAACCAAACATTTCCCCAACGCTGGATAGGTCGTAGAGGTGCAATAGAGTGGCCCGCTAGGTCACCTGACCTCTCTCCACTTGATTATTTCTTTTGGGGCTACATGAAAGACAATGTGTACAAAAAGAAACCAGCAACAATTAATGAACTGAGAGAATGTATAACTGAAGTGGCTAACAGAATTCCACGCGAAATGATTCAAAATGTGCTTGATGGCTATTATTTAAGATTAGCACATTGTCAAACAGCTGAAGGAAAACAGTTTGAACATTTATTAAAATAATTGGGTTTTAATGTTTATTAGCAAACACTATTAACAAAAAATTTGATAGGTAAGATTTTAATGTACTTATTTATTTCATTTCTGCTTTTCATGGTATCGATTAATAATGTAAATATCTCCGAAACGGGTTGACATATCGATGTGCGGTTTTCGGCATTCATTTTGTCTTAAAATTCTGTATTGAAATCATGTATCGCATGACCCCCTTCCTATTTAAAAAAAAAAAAATAGTATTTTCAATTTGAGTAGGATCCTCAATCATACCTACCGCAAAATCACCTTTGTATATGAAATATTAAGCCGTTTCCAAACATTTCCCCCACCCTGTATATTAAGCTTTTCTGTACTTTAGTTTTAGTTTGAGTGAGAGTGATAATGGTATAACAACCGAAACTAGTTTCTCAATATTTTTTAATAAATGTGGTTGTGACAATTTCATCTTATTATTCGTTATGGATACCTTCCACAATATCATCTTCGCCACTACAAAGAAAGTAGAATAACAAAATAATTGATAGGGATGAAGCAAGGGAGAAGTACAAATTCATAGTTGTTTTTGGAAAGTCATATTCAGCAGCAATCCACTGATTTCTCACATGTCTGTCCTTGCTCATTCCATAGCACTTCACAACAATGATTAAATTTACTCAGTGAATAGGTCTCTGACAAGAGCTGTCAGATGCACTCTCAATTTATTTGCACTGTCTCTTCTCTCTTGGAATTAATTCGAAGCAATAAAAACATTCTATAAAAAAAACCCTGCGCACATGAACAGGGACCGGATTGCAACAATAAAAGGATTTCTCACGTAATCAAATCGACCCCTGCAAAGGTGGAGGAAGGTAATCAATTAAAAATACAGAGAATGAAACTCAATAACTAATTAATCATTGGGGATAAAGGGAGGTTTAACAAGATTTGGCATTCGACAACGTCGATCCTGTTTTACAGAAGGGAGGCTGAAGGAATGATGGAGTGCGGTGGAGTGGAGTGGAGCTATGCAGTAGCAGCAATGAAGACGAAAAAAGCACGTCTTACAAGATGAGCGAGTTTTCTTTAGCCGTCGGAAACAGAATGAAAGAAAATGGGGTGATTTTTTTTGAAAAGTGAAAAATAATGAAAGAAAATCCCTCTGCATTTGTCGCTGCTGAAAAAGAGGGAACAGAAAAAAGGTTTTAGGGCTCTTCTTTTCAAGCGACCGAAGCCCGCCTCTAGATTAGTTATTAATCTTCAGCGTTTTCCCAAGAAGAAATCTTCAAATACCTGCCCGATTATACCAAGCAGGTTGCACCTCACCCAATCGCCACAGCCCACCCCCTTGCCCAAGCTCGGCTCTACTCGGATGAACGTGGACCTTTAAAATGTTGAAGGTAATTGGCGTAATCAGAGAATATTGAAAAGCAGAGTGAAGGCTGGTTTGACGCCCTTTTTTGCAAAGGCTGATCTCTTCTGCAAACGCTATGAAATTCTTTGAGAATACGTTCAAAACGTATTACAGACTCGTGTGTTATACAGGAAAGAATAATTCACCTGTTGAGTCTTTCCAAATGAAATACAGAAAAAGTTATTTTTCTATTGTGACAATTAATTTTTACTTTTTTCCACAACTCTGTGCCATACCAATCCAACTTTGTTTGAATTCGGCACTATTATATTATATGACATCATGAATTGAACGTAGAGCATTCGAACATGTGAATCAATATACAGTATAAGACACGATTATGTTTATAAATTGAAAATTATCACCTGTGTCTTTCGAGAAATACTGTTGAAAAATCAATTTAAACAAACGAAGTTCGTAATTACTAGGTTATGAAATAAAAATATGTCAAATATGGCTGGCTACTGTCAATCTAATGTATCAAGATATCGGCTACAGTGACCGCTATACACAAACAATGATTATCGATCTAAGACAGTAGCTAAGACTACGTATTTCAATTCCAAAATAATTAATTTAAGCAATTATTGTTTTAATGAAGTAAGGAAATTATAGAATGAGACCTGAAAGTCGTTCACTCACTTATTTTCTGTATATTCTTTTATCTATGATGAAAAATATCCAATAAGGGCTCACCTAACCAAATTCAAGGTCAGGATTTTGGAATTGTTCGTAAATTCTGCTGAACACTTATTTTTCACTGCTTGATTTAAATTTTGCTAATCACAATCACTGTTGATTCGCTTGAACACAAATTCTTGAAGATAGAACACAGAACTATCACCTCTCAAATTTCATAGTTTTTGGGGTACATGTACTTGGAAATTATCGATTTCGCAAAGTCGATGTAGAATTGATCGAACTATTAAATTTTGAATCTTTTGTCTCCCAAACTAATTTTTTCATTAAGTGTTTCGAATTTCCTATTTTATTATATTTTTCGGTTTTATTGATTATTGTTGCATGATATGATTCGTTCTAACAATCAGGATCTTTTTCATGAGTTTTTGTTGCCACAGATCACTCTATTGTTTTGCCGGCTCTGTTGGCCTAATTATTCGTGGAAGGGGGTGAATTTCTGATTCAGAGTACATAAATTCTGGGAAAGGAATCCACCCTCTCTTTCGGCTTGAAATTTCGTAAGAAGAGGACTAGTCAAGTACAAATGTTAAATGTTAATTGAAAAACTTATTGCAAAATCTTGTAAAGTTCAAAGAATCACCAGCCTGAACGAGAGTTTAATATCGGCCTACATACAGCCTAAAATAATTATATCAAATACCCAGTGAAACGATAAAAAATCCAAGTTCGATCAAGGAAATCCAGGACCAGCACGAGGACGTAGAAGAGGCTAGTTCTAATCCAAATTCAGGGGCCATACTTTAAACAACAGTGAGTCACAAATATCTGTGTTATTAGTGATTAGAAGGACCTTCTATAAGTGCGCGCACACCTGAGACCTCACTGCTCTATCTAGAAAAGACAATACTGAACTTTTATTCAACGAAATTCCTGACAATTATTCCACAGCAATATGAATATAGCTGGGGTTTCACTCCTTCTATTCTGAATATCGTCTTGCCACTCAGTATTTCAATAAATTTGTCAAGTGTCAACGAGAATTTTCTGTTACCATCATTTTCTATTATCTCTTGGTTTGGTATATCATGTTCAGAGAACTATTAGAGAGTGTTTATTTAGCGCCTGTAGGTTTGAAGGGAGTCTATGCGCTTTTCTTGCATTTCCTAGTTCAAGCTAATTCTTCGAACAGCGGACGACCCCCGGTTGTCTAGTTTTTTAGAACTCCTGCCATTGGGCCAGCTAATCAGGGTGATATCACGGAACATCTCAGACACCTCCTAATGTTGACATCAGTGTCAAGGCAATACTCATAGTATCGGTAATGAAACAATTTATGAATTATTTATCCAATTTAGTAGCCTACCTATCTCCGACGGCATTATTGAGTGGAAAGGAGGCCCAGTGTGTCACGCCTACTTATGTAGAAGAGGCGAGTTCCAATCCAAATCCAGGTGCCAATACTTCATCCAACAAGAGTGAGTCACAAATATCTGACTACATTTGAAGGAAATATTATTTTAAATTTTCAGGTAAACACCATACCAGTAATTAAATGATATATTATCATACATCATTTAATATCATTTATTATCATATAATATTATCATTTAATACTCAATTTTTGTGAGTGAGGTTTTAGTATTTCGAAGGCAATTATATATAAAAATTTTATCTAGGTATCCAAGTAGCAGTCGGAAAAACCCTGACCCTATGAATGAAACTAAAATAGTAGTTTATGCAACGATTGTATTATGACTGGTTTTAAGCCAGTGTCCTAAACATCTTACGAGCTGCTTATAGGCAAAATAATCGAAGCCTACAATATTCTATCAACGATTACTAATATATTATTACGTACGTTCGATTTAACTTAACAATCAATCGAATACCTTAATCCCACTAACATAACCTAGAATGCGTGTTTGTTGTTCTTCGGTTCTGAAATGAAATTCAAATTGATTTAAAAATGTTTGAATAAGCTGATGTGACTTGAAGTATAACATTCATTTTGACACTGTATGGAAGAAATCCTGAATTCTGATTGTTCTAGACCGATAATGAAACGGACAGTAGTGTTAAAATAGCATCATTTTAACGTTACTTTGATAATCCATGGAATAAAGTAAACTGTATTAGCATCGTTTTCTAACCTTTTATGTTTACTTGATAACGTAGGCGTAGAAAAACAGTTCACTATGAAATTAAAATTTATGTCAAGTATTCAACACTTATCATAACCGAAAACAATACAGCGTTTAAATGAATTGAATAATCAAGATAAGGTTGGAAAACAGAAAAACAAATAAAAATATATATTAAAAGCAATTATGCTGTAGAAAACGAAATAAGACTATCAGAGAATTACGACGTTTCCAAGAAAAAGCAATATGTGAGTCGAGCTGAGATAGATTTTTTTGCTTTGTATTAAATCCAATTAGATATTTTCATCTTTTTTGAAATTATTTATTTCCGAATTTCCATCAGTGGTTTTGGTTAGGTGGAAGACAAAAATATTTATTTTCAACATCAAATGAGAAAAATTTGTATTGGACAGATTTTCAGAGATAGATATTCTAGATCTAGATCATTGAGATATTTTAGATACAAAGACACAAAGGTAGCATATTAAGGAGATCATCAATAAAAAATAAAAATATGAATTGCATAAAAATTGAATTGCTGAATTATTCGCCAGCATATCAAATATACGTCTCCACGTAATTATTATTATTTTTATTATTCTATGACTCTAATAATATGGTATAAAAAATAATACAAATAAACCACCGTGTCTTCACCATAGCCAACTCGGCAGATCTTATGATTAAACAACAAGTTCAAGGGAAACAAACAGGGAAAGGACTTCTTTTGTTTTTTTTTCAGTGAATAGTTTTTCAAATACGTAGATTGTTTTCTTTTCATTGGATTGATTCAAGGTGCAAATTTGGTGTTGGTTTTAGAAAATGCCACGTCAGTGGCGTAGCCAGGAATTTGAGAAGGGGGAGAGTCCAAACAGATTTATACCCAGATCATGGGGTGGAGGGTTGGAATGAGCGTAGGAGTAAGATGAGTTTTTTAAATTACAGATCGTTTCAGTTTGTGTTCCCTCAACCAATCTTTGGCCTTGTTTTGATAAACAGATGAATCATAAAATCACAAGAAATTTCCAAAATCAAGTTGAAACTTCTGTCTTTTGCTTTCATATAGCCTGAGGGGGTCCGGGGGTCTCCCCGCGAAAAAGTTTTCAAAAATATGCCCCCTGAAAGAGAATTTTAAACGGATTTTTCACACTTATCATGTTTTGAAATATGGAAACTTCCGTAAGTGTATTTTATCAAGTGCTTATGTAATTGCCAAGGGAAGTGGTCTGGTCTCCCAAAACGCCCCCTTTGCTACGTCTTTGACTACCTCCACCCTAACTTTATTCTTTCTTGAACTGAATGAAATAGCTATTTTATTCTACTACCAATTTTGCTTGTAAAATTCATAGAGCTTACCAATAAATCAATCAATTTTCATAAAGCACGCAGCTGAAAAGTTATGAGCATGCTGGTAAAGAGTGAAAATTGTCACAATGAAAGTACCTTTATTGGACGAAAAGACAGCGCTTATTGAATTTTAACAAATAATAAAATGTCAACAAGTTGGGAAGCCATTATTCCATTTGTAATGGTAATTTTATTCGATGGAGTTCGTAGAGAAGAAGCAAATAAAGAAGAGAATACGGGGGAAGGTTGGATTTTTCTTTGGGGAGGAACAGACGACTAGGTGAGGGCAATAAGGGTGGTGGTATGGCCGGGCTGAGAAATGTGAATATAAAAAAGTAGACAGTTCCTGAGTGAGCAGGGTTCTCTGTCGCACTGAATACACTTGTCTAGAGCTGAGGGACTGAGGGTTTTGGAGCAAGCAGAAAGTCGGAGGCCATTATTTTGCTCTTCTTCAATTTTCCCCATCCACGATCCACCCCTTCTTGCTATCGTCGTCGTCATTCAGTAGGAGCAAGAGCCGTGTAAGAATCATTGAACACGTCTGGCTCACGAAGCTTCCTGCGTCACGAACCATCCAATCGTAGGAAAGCGATGCCGTTATGAATTACTCCATCGCTCATGAGACACTATTTCCAAAGACATCCGCTGCTACCTACACATGAATTATTAGACCATTATTCACGGCCACGAAATTGAAAACACTCAACGTGTGTTTGCGTTATTCTCGGCTTGTAACCCCCCCCCCCTTCCCATCATAGATGTCTACTCCACTGCATCCAGCCCGTGAGTTACTTTTCAAATTGAATAAAGCTATCAAAGAATTGTTAGTCTTCATACGCCTACTTGAACTGATTGTTAGCAGTACTGAATTATTTAGTCTACTGAGTGAGAGCCTATCTAGTTTCTGGACTTCCTATTACTTCCATGAACAAAACCTCATTGATGAGATATGACGCATGCCTGATAAGAAAAAAGAATTTAAAATATTAGAATACTGTAATCTATTTACCTTTGATATGAAAGTAGGAGATGCACCTGAAGCTTGAAGAATAATGCAGTGTGAGCATTCGTCATGTCATACTTGGATGTGTTGCGAAACAATTGAATGATAAACTTTCAGCCGACATACGATTCTGGTGAAAACAAAAAAAAAACCATTTATTAGACAAGATTGGTTTTGATACAAGGAAACAAGACTACTCTGAATTTAAATATACTTTTTTTCGTTTTGACTATTGATTTTTTCTTTGAGAATTCGTTATTCGTTTTCTGGCAGAATAATCTACGTCTAAAGAGATCAGAATCTCTACTGGGTGGAAACTTCGTGCAAACGAAATAGTGGGGACAAAATACATAGCTCAGAATGAGAAGTCAATAACGTTGACGAAAACTACACAAATTTCAGTAATAATGAATTCTAGCAAATTTCAATTAATGAATTAATCTGATCACAGTTTGTTGCATAATCAATTACTAGTACTACCAATACAGTACTTATATTATTTATAGTTACTACAAAGTCACATTAAATTTTGAAAAAGTGTATTGTTGCATTTTATTAATTTATATTGCAAGTTATTGTGCTACAGACCCCAGAATTCACCACATAAATTTAAAATAAAATACTCTTTAAAATCTAGAAAGTCATGATGACAATTCTGGCACAATCAACTGAAGCACTACAGAAAAAAGCATGTAGGCTGAGTTTTTATCTACAGCATAAACACAGTTCAATGAGATCATCGTAATCACGGCCCGTATTCATAGCAGTGAAACGGAAATTGGATTATTTGCCTGGAAGCACTGGCTGTCAGATAAGTGTATACAACTGGGTAGGTGCTCTGTAATTTGAAATAAGGAAGCGTCTTGCAAAAATCTCGAAGCTTTCGAGATTTTCGATTTTCCGGTGCAGTAGCCACGTAGGCCAGCCGCCGCCACCCCCGCGCCCATCACTCATCTCTACTTACGCACTTTATTCTCATGCTTTTATACTCTTACTCTCATTTTCTCACTCCTTCCTCTTCCACATTCACTCCCTCTCTCTCCCACACATACTCACTAAGCATTCAAAGCATTGCGAAGTTGATTCAACACCCTTTCACAGCCATGGCGTCATCAAAAATCATCATCATCATCATCATCTTGGGGAGAAAGAGCATCATCACATCAAGCGAACTTAAGGGATGGAAAATTGCATCTTACGAACGAGGAGAAAAAGGAGAAAACATCTAGTGTACGTGTATAATAATTTCGAAGGTAACGACTGTCGAGTTGTTCTCGTCGTCGGGTTCCATTTTCCTTCATCGTCTTCCTTCATCACACCCTCTTTCTTCATTCCTGCTACGCAAGACCACTCTAATGTCCTTCTGCTTCCGAGTCTCTTCGTCGTCGTCGTCGTCGTAGATCAGCCATCGGTCCTTGTCGGAAGAAGAAGTGCGGAGGGGGCAAGAGAAGTGAAATTGTCCTCCCACGTTCGTGAATTACGAGAAAAAGAGAGGAGAAAGGATCGGCGACAAGTGGAGAAAAAGATAGGCACAAAGATCAGGTCAGATACGGTTCACGAAATTTCCACTCTCATCAGTCGCGCTCCTCCACTTCTTCTTCTTCTTGGTTCTCTCACTTACCACCTCTTTATCCATTTCGGTTTTCTTCTTCTACTTGGCCGTAGCCGCAACATTTTCAGCAGGCAATTGATACGCGTCAAGAAACCCCGCAAGAAAGGGCTGCGGCGGTCAAATTTTGTCGTATCGCGCGACGGCAATTCTTACGAGAACCAGAACCACCAAAAACATATTGTTTATCTCTCTTTTTGCTCTGTTCTTGTTCTATTTCCGCTTCAACTTGCACATCGTTCTCTTAATGATGCTCGCCCTCACCGTCGCGCTCCTACACCAATTTCACAATTCAAGTATTTTCTTCTTGTCCTACCGCTCTTGTCACCTCCTTGGTCTTTGATATTTTCTTCTCCTTCCTCGTATTTTCATTCTTCTTCTTCTTTATCGGCTCGTCTCTTCCTTTTATTTATCTTTATCATCATCATCATCTAATTCTCCTTCCTCTCATTTCTCTTCTCCGTTTTCCTTTTTCTCCTTCTTCATCGCTAGTTTTTCCTACAGAATATGAAAACGTTCTGCCTAAACTGAAGCCAGTATTGTCACATCCATTTTCACTAATTCAAATAATAAAGTTTGAGTAAATTGAAGTGAACCATATGATTAACTTAAACTTACATCGGAGATGATACATTATGTTTATTGTGCCAACCTGTAATACAATAATAAATTGATTCTACAAATAGAATGATAAGAAGAACTGATAGATTACTACTCAGAAATTAATGAAACCATGTAACTAGACGAATCAATAGAAAGCTAGAGTCGAAGGAACCAGCAGAACTAAGCTATGGAATAATGTAGGAGTGGGACGGGACGGCCTCTGAACGGATGGAAGTTAGTTGAGTTTATTGAGCGCGGTTGGGCCGCTGGCTGCTGCCTCTTTGTTTGTTGCGCTAAGAAAAGTTGTCAGACTTCCTTCTGACGGCGAGGACAAAGTTCCAAATATATTCAGAATAGGCAACATCTTCAAACCGGGTAACAGATTGAGCTCGCTATTCTCCATAAATTGTTGAGACCTACGAAATTCATAAATTATGTAAGACATGAGAAGCGGAAACTAAATATTTATGATGGATGTAATGATAATATAAATAATAATAGTATGTCTTATAGGCTTGGCTACTCATAGAATGGCGAAAGTGTAGGTGGAATGTACATCATTTTAAAGGTACCGGTAACCGAACAATACTTAACATTAATATCTAAAGACTTTCCATCTTCTTCAGGCCGAGGTAACATGATCTACATTGTTTCTTCAAATAATTAAATTTGAGTATTCTGTAATCCTCAATGTGACTTGCAACATATTGATAAGTAAATTTCAATGCTAAAAATTTTCTTGTAAATTTCAACGCTAAAAATGTTCTTGTTACACTCAACGTGATTTGTGACATTTTAATGAATAATGTTCAACGGTAAAAATGTATTGTTATCAGTTTTATTGAAGTTTAATTATTATTAAACATCGCTATCATTGATCAAACAACTGAATATTTATTTAAACCAAGATTACAAATATTATCTTTTCTGACAAAGTAATACAAATATTCATGACTAGAGCTATCAACTGTATCCATTGAAATAGTAAAACTGTAGCTCGAGAACTGGTGAATCTGTACAGATCTTGTCTCCCTCCAGTTTAAATTCTAATAACAGGAAAAGTTATTCTGACAATTATTTAAAAAGTGTTGAATACAACTTTAGATTATTCTAAAAAATTCTCAATATTGCAGGAAATATTTTATATCTTCATCTTCAGTTTAGTTCTTCTGTGCAATGCATTTCCATTTGGCGGTGTCTAATAAATTGCTAGTAGGCCTAAGCACTTTATATTTTACTTAATTTAATTTTTCTCAAAGCGTAGGCAACCATCACCCTGGTTCATGGAAGGAAACAAAGTCACTGAAATAAAACTTGACATGCAATAATTATAGGACTTTGAGCGAGAAATTCAACTAAAATAGAGGGCTCATTTTTTGGCTGTTTGTGCAATTGTTTGGGATGTACTGTACATAACTTTAGCAAGTTTACGGAAAAGGCCTAGGATGCAGAAAGGCAATTTGGTGCGAAATCGGGTTTGATGATGTGGTCGGTAGTAGTAGGCCTATTAGTGGGTGCGCTGCTACAAAAGCAATTGCAAAATGAAATATGCGCTTCCGGGCTTAATGAAGTGGCCATGAGGCGGCGCTTCATGCCCTTGCAACTTGAAAAGTCTTCTCTGTACAGCGCAAATATAAAGGCCTTGCCACTGCACAGCACAGCATTGCAACTATACAACCACTGTCGAGGTGGAAGTGTTACCGGAAATTGGGCAACGCTGGACCACTGACGACTGCCGCCTATCTCACCCACCCACATGCTAGTCCTGGTGCTTAGCTGTATCAACAACCGGTCAGAGTACCAAAGCTGTGAATGCTGTTTGTTCAAGTGCCAGCCACACTCACGGTGCAGGGGGTGTACTGGGGGGCGAAGAGGAGAGGTCTATCCCCTGTCATCCATCCGTTGCACAGACTGCAAAGATCTCCATCATCAGTTTAGTTCCTCTGTGCAATACAGTTCCATTTGGCGGTGGCCAATAACCACTTCACAGATGGCCTTGTTAGTAAGCTTGCATGCATTTCGCTTTGCTCCGCCCTCTAAAATGCAAATTAAATAACCGATTCACTCGGTACAAGCGTTTGCTCAATTCTCACCAAAAGCCCCCCTCCCCTCAACCACTCTATCTTACTCCCACTCACTCATTCATGCCAGCAGACCTTTCTCGGCCACTACCACCTTATTACAGCTGCTGCTTTGTTCAATTGGACCTTTCTACTGTATACATACATGATGAATATTCCAATCACAAAGATGTCCATAGATAGCTCAACAACGATGGTCACACACACTATCGGCTCATTCAATAATTATTGTACATGTATTCATCCTACTGACTCAATTATTGTGGTCTCATTTTCATTCAATCTACCTTTTATAACTACTACAACTACTGCTTCTACCTTATTACAACTATAGTAGCAGCCTATTGGCATTGGGGCATTGCCTATGCCTACACTCCATTAGTATTCCGGTCATGCAAGATGTCTCAGCTAAATGTGCTCACTCACAGTGTGTGAACTGATCCCAAGCTTGTAAGATTCGATACAAGTAGCAATTATTTAATCAGTCTAATGAATCATAGCCACGGTTGATTTTAATATTTTTGCCCTGCAAGGTTATGCAATCAAAAAGGTTGAGGAAAAAATAGATAAATAGTTTCACTCAACTGTAGGAAGAAACGGACAGAAAAAGTTGTGACTTAAAATTGATCTGGAAGAAACTTTTGAACCCTACAAAAATAGTGCAAAATGACATGCACAATAATGATAAAAGATTTTATATTTATTATGAGTATTAAACTAACCAATAATATGCAATAATATAAATAATAAATAAATTTTTATTTCCTTCCTTCAAAACTTAAACTAACCAAGATAGTTATATCATAGGAAAAAATAAAATAATGACCGGATGCCCGATTTAGCCCATTTTACAGTAGAAACATAAAACTGATTGCTGACATTTTACAACGTTGATCATGATCTGTTGTAAAGTAGAGATAAAATAACGTTAAAATCCTCACAAAAGACCATTTTGAGCAGCCTATTGGCATAATCCGAAAACACAAAATAAGATAAGCAGAGGCTCAGACATCAGTGGCGCTGAAATTGAATGGCTCAAGTCGGCAGCATTCAAATTATTCCATTACGTCCGTATAAAGTGCCCACTAGCAGTGCACCATCGACCCAGCAAACAGATTACTTGGGATCCAAGCCACAAAACAGGGATTACAGACTCCTCTGGAATTAAGCCTTGAAATTCTGGTTCAGCTAACTAAGAGGTTGACCAGCAAATGGATGTACTGCTACTTCAATTCAGCCCTCCTCAAATAACAGACTCATTTCACAAAGAAGATAGATCCCGACACTAGTATTAGTAGAGCAATATACTCAAAGTCGGATGACTGCAGCGTCTTAATGCAATGCTAATGGGAAATTTTATGATTAAGGTAAATTCAAAGTGCACATGTTCAAGTAGCCTATGTCTTTCTATATGAAATATGGGCCAGTTTATTCAAACGAATAAACTATAATTTTGCAAAATTTTAGCAAACCGTTTGAGATTTCTACAGAATTTGCAAGTAGCAAACATTGAAATGAAATCAATAAAATTGGTAGATTTTCATAGAAATTTATTGTCTAAACAAATATAAATTTGTTTAACAACGTCAATTTATTTTGACATAATTTCAAAGTTAATTTAAAATACATATTACACGGTTACTTAGGGAAACTAAATATTTTATGGATAATAATCCTGTCTATATATTTTTCAATCTACAAACTCTATCATTTTAAACACGAAGTTCACACAACATTTGTTTAATATATTTTTAGAATTTCTCCATTTCCAGAGATCTTACTTCGCTCGGCAAAAGTTATAAATTTTTTTACCAAATTCGAAAAACTATTAATTAAATGTCAGCTGTAGATTGCATTGACTCCTATGTAACAAGGAATTTTGTCGTGTATCATGACTAAGAATAAATTTATTAGTCTGCATCTCCCGTTACATTTTAGATACAACAGACATTCAAGAATAAAAAGAGATTGTACCGTTAATATTTTTAGCTAATTAAAGGTTTACTGTGTGTCCTATTGTGGACTTAAAAAATAGATCTTACAGTTCTCTTTTGTAATATCATGAGTTTATTTAGTTCGGAACCCACCTAAAATAGTAGGTCCACCATGTTCCCCGTAACATGGCACAAACGGCGAGGTGGAACTACCCGTAAGGGTCTCCCCACCATTAAAAGCCATACGCTTATTATTATTAGAGGACTGTCCCCAAACAACTATGCCATATGAATTTGAATATGTGCAAAATAAATAGACGATACAACTTCTAGAAAAGGTCTTTATCATGAATATACCCCTAGCAACTTTCTTACTCACATTTTTAATGTGTTTATTCCATTCCATATTTGACTCTAACGTCACCCCCCAAATTTTACATCTTTATTGCCTGAATTTGACATAGACAAATTCATTTTTTGTGTTTTGTTGTTGCTCAGACTAAGTGAGTTGGCTGCTGTCCAGTCTTCAATGACTATATTCCTGTATATCAATAACTATATTGATCAATACCAATCTAAAAGTATTAGTTCTAAATGGGAGAATATAATTATCGGGCTGAACGCTACCTCCATTACCCAATACAACTATCAGCCTTCAGCCAAACAATCAGACAGAATATTAATAACTATTATAACACACTATAATCGCCTGAATTCATAATACCAAGCTTTAAACTAGCAAGCCAAATGAATTAACTATCAATACAATTAATCAGCAAACACTAATTGAGAAGTTACAGGTTACAAAGCTGGAAAATAATTTGCCTTGCAATATTCCGCTAATAGTGATGAGGATTAATGAAACAGGATGTTTGAATCCAATATTTTCTCCCACCAAAGACAAAAGACGTGCACATCAATTTTACAAATGTTTAAAATTATTTTAAACTGGTTATGAAGTACCTAGTAAGCTATCTCAGTTATCGGTAGTGATATTAGGCCTACATGAGAACAAATCAAACAAATTAGAAACCGAAAATTGAACATGTTGGCAGAAAGTAGCGGGTGAATTCTATAAATTATGAACCAGAAACTAGAATAAAGTGTGATTTATTGTAGTCAAAATATGGAAAACATTGATCACACAGTGAGCTAGAATATGTGATAATAGCTAAATCTCTATTGGTTTCGCTATCTTCGCTCATTATTCTTGATCAAGACTGACCACTCTATACCTCAGCCCAATCTACGGATCTAACCTGCGCATGCGCAGAACTCATCAGAATAAGAAGATAACAAACGGTGGAAATAGTGCAAGATTTTCTAGAACTTCTTAATGTTCCATGTTTTGTGTTTCAGTCAGTACATGACTCGATACAAGCCCACTCGTTTTGAGCCACTAGCTCAAGTAACCAGCTGAGTGAAAAAGGGTGTAAGGTCAACTTCCTGACGAGAAGTAATTTTGAAAAACTTCCAAACTTCGGTTTTTTAGCCTGCAGTTTGCAAATTCTAGTAAGAATAACAACTGATATAAAAACTTATTTTATGTTCGCCACCATACTAACTAGCTGTTACCAGCTGTTCAGGGTTGCTTTGTATCAATTATAAAAGTGAAATGAATGGAGTAAACGACTTTAAAAAGTTTCTTCGACGTTTCTCTTGGAGAACGGAGTAAGAATATTCAATTAGAATTATATTACTTTATCAACAGTAACTGAATTTATCAACTAAGATCATGCGTCTTTATCATCAACAATAATTAATTCACTTTTAAAAAATGCTCTGAACAAGATTTATCAAATTATCATCATAAAATGAAAAAAACAACTTGTTATTGTGAAGATCCGTGTTTCGGAGGACACGTTAAGCCGTCGGTCCCGGTTGCATATAAAAAAAAGCAGTCGTTAAAAAAACGGCGAGGTGAAACTACCCGTAAGGGTCTCCCCACCACGAATTTACTTAATTTACTTATTGTGAAGATGGGTTTTCACAATGTTATTGAACTTATTATTAAAAATAAAGATGAACTTACATCAAATTTAACATACGTTAGTTTGAAGTTCTGAGATATATAAATTTACCTGTTGGTGCTGTTCTGAACTCATTTGATTAAAAATATTATAAGATACAGATGAAAGTCTTTATGATAGGCCTACATTGTTATAGGAATCGTGACATGTAACGACATTAATACTTTTTGCGCTACACAAATTCTTAAATTTATGAGCCATTAACAACATGTGTATTTGTGCAGTGAAATCTCAATTGGAAAATGTGAAAAAACTTGAACAGTCATTATTCAAAGATATGGCTCAATAATTTATCATTTTCTCCAACATCTAAATTCTAGGTGATATAGAGAATATTTCTGAATAGAAGCAGTCTTAGCTAGAAGCTGTTTTTATCAACTCTTTTCCAGAACTACCGAATCAATTTCCAATAATTTAAGGAGTTTTCTCTTAGATATTAGTACAAAAAAGGCTCAGCTTGCTTGAAAAGTTGGGTTGAAAGAAAACTTTCAATTATTGCTATAGCCTATAGCCAAAGAAAATTTCTACTTGCAATACTGTAAAGCTTAAGAACTTTTATTCAACATTTTTTCTAGAGGAAAACAACCAAACTTCAAGGAAAACATTTCAAGTTACATTGCTAACTCTCATGTAGGCCTATTACATATTATTCTGTATTTCCTGATAAGATTGATATGGATCACTAGATATAGTCTATTCTCTTGACTGTTCACCAACTTTAAAAAAACACAAATCAAAATTAGGATTTGACTTTTTGAAAATTTTAGAAGATTCTATAATTCAAGTAATCGGTACGTAATATTGGAGCCGAAGTTGTGTGATCTGTTAGTACGTTTATCGCTAACTGACTGCCACTCCAAGGGTCATGGGTTCGAATCACATTCAGACTGGTATATTTTGTGTAATCATTCACCTCATTACCCACGCAGAAGTCTGAAGTCTCAGACTCATGTGGGCAAAGAGGTAGACCCACTTGTTATGAGAACGATTTTTTTTAAACAATAAATAAAATATGATAGGCAATCATTCATGTTTTCTTTATAAAAAATCTATCGCTAATTACAAGTTTGACAGATTTTCTAGTAGCTTTCCTTAATTTTCTTTCCTCTGTAATCGGGAAAATAGACTTAGGCGATTCGTCAATCTTATATTCAATGTTATTTTCTAGTGACACGAGATACCATGCAGCATATTGCATACTTACAATGAGCGTTGGATGATGATGATGATGTTGAATGATAGTTGGAACTTTAGTTTTAGGTGGGTTCCGAACCAAAGGGAAGTGATTTTCAAACAGAGAACAGTATTTTTTGCTGGATATCGATCACCGATTATATTCAGAATGCTCGTATCTTATCTTATATAATTTTTAGCTAATCACTTCCAATGTCAAGAAAAACATATTTTTTACTGCGTTTGATGTGCATAAGTATGATCAGCTTAGCGTGGGTAGAGGTGACACAAAATGCTGCACCATGAATCGAAGCCGAGCACGATATGATAGTAATCACTTTAGCCAAAAAACGATGTATTCTATTAAACAGTTGAGAATAATTCAATCACTATCGAAAAAAAAATAATAATAATAAAAAAACCAACAGAATAACTTCTTGAATATTTTTTCCAATTGAAATGGTACTACCGTATGGTATGTAAGATCAGATCAATATTAATTGAACGTTGAAGGATTCTAGTAAAAAAATTGCAAAAACAAAAGAGACTATCACTTTTTTGCATTCTATTGAAAAAGTTTAAAGCTGTTGATTTACGTTCACAAAATGATTTTAGATTACACCAGTAAACATTCCTCCGGTTGTCGCCTATCAACCACAAAGAAAACTTACTAGAGTGAACGTGAAGTTTGAATAATTTTTACTCACCAATCAAGAGTCAGAAGTGCTGAGGCAAGGAGACCTGTAAAACACAGACGTTTAAGATTTTTCGCTGGTAAAATAGAAGTTGGAAAAACGACTTTGCTAAGTTCAAATCAAATTTCTATTGAGTATTCCAAGCGCAGAGGGCTGGTCTCGCGTGAGATTGCTGTTCGAGACTGTTTGAAAGTTGAAAATGTTGTTCGACGTTGGTGGAGAAATGATTGAGCGGAGGTAAGAAGTTAAGTTTACGAAGAAAAGTTGGATCAATAGAGAATGTGTGGTAGACAAAGGAAGAGCTGGCCGCACTCATGTGCACCACCTCAATCACGGTTCGGCGAGAGACTGACTAATGCCGGCGCGCGCAACTGGCATAGCCTAGCTGCACCAGGCTTGCCAACGAAACATACAAAATATTCCCTCCCACGGCTCGCACTCAGCACTCAAAAGCCGCGCATTACTATCAGATCAAAACTAAACTACCGCGGGCCATAAAATAGGTTCTCATAGAAGAAATTTTCATTTTCTATAACTTCACTAACCCGACCTCCGTTACAGGTCGGAGGGAATTGTGAGGGAATTTGTTCTGTATTTCCTATGTGAACCAGGCGTGAATCCAAGGGTGGGGGGTCAGATGATAGAGGGGACCTGAAATTCTCAGCCGACATTATAAAAAAGCTTATTTGTGTTTTTCATGGGGAGGGGAGGACTTTTTTCCAAGTGATAATTTACATTTCCCAACAAAATATTTTCTCACTTGATATTTTTTTTCTCTGACTGATGTTTGCCTTGCCCTTTTGATTTTGAGTGTATTGATAAGAGGTTGTGGACTCGCTTATTCTTTTCTGTCTTCTCTCTCTCTCTCTTCTCTTCTTTCCCCTCTGTACACTCATCTTCAGGGCCTTTCCTCTACATCTTCTCCTTTTCCTTTCCCCCTATTTCACTTTCTACTGCCCGCCAAGTACATGGGAAGCCATAGTTGGTTGGGTATTCTATACGGAATTATAGCTTGGGGGTAGCTAGCGACACATTGATAAGGTGTGTCCCATCCATACAAAACGCCTTCTATTAATCTCATCAACCGTTGTATACTGCTTCCTAACTCTTTCTCTTATCTCCAGATTTCTGACCCGATCCATCCGAGATATAAGGCAACTTCTATGAAGGAACTCCATTTCTACCGCATTCAGTTTCTGGCTATTTCTTTTTGTGATTTCCCATGTTTCTGAGCCATATATCAAAATGCTCTGAACAATGGAGTTGTAAACTCTAACTTTGGTGCTGTTTTTTATAGTTTTGGACCAGAGCATAGAGTTGAGTCTCTGTATTGCCTGTCTAGTCTGTCCAATAATATTTGTGATTTCTTTCTTTATTCTATTTCTATATTAGTATTGTATTGGATTTCCTCCTTTGATTAATTTTCAATTGGACGTAAACGAACTCACAACTCACAAACAAACCTTAGGTTCATGTGAGTGTTGTTTCAAAATTTTGATGTATGATCTTTTCTTTGAATGCTTTGTATTTGTATTTTATTTGAATACTTTATATATTTGTATACTCATGTGTTGCATCAGAAACAGATCAATTCAATTCAATATGAACTACATTTTTCCATGTGAATCTGTGAATTCTCTTATCGTCTAAATATGTAATAATGTATTTGATAAGGATATTATTTTTCCTTTAAGAACGATTTTATAATTCCATTGTTAATAGTTGTTATATTTTGCACAAACCAAATTCGATTCAAGTATTAGCCTATGCGGACGATATAGTGCTGATATCTAGGAATCAAGATAACTTGAAGGAGATCTCCAGCAAAATAAAAAAGGAGACTGAAAATGTGGGTCTTGAAATAAATATGGGGAAAACAAAATATATGAGAATGTCTGCAAACAAAAGAAAAAGACAGTCAAGGAATTTGAAAATATCTGATGATTAAGCACTGGAGGCCGTCAGCGAGTTCAAATACCTTGGGATAATGCTGACAGCAGACAACAGAACTAGTCAAGAGATAAGTTGCAGAATTATGATGGGCAACCGAGCATGTTTTGCAAATCAAATTATATTTAAGAGCAGACTGGTAACCAGAAAGACGAAGGTGAGGATATATAAGACTTTAGTTAGGCCGGTTGTAACATATTGAGCTGAAGCTTGGACAGTTTTGGGCAGGGATGAGAGAGCGCTGAGGTCCTTTGAGAGGAAAATGTTCAGGAGAATCTGGGGACCAATTTTTGATGGAGGAGATTGGAGAGCCAGACACAACATAGAGATTGATAAAGCTGAAGAGAATATTGTAGGATTTATAAAAGCAAGAAGGATAGAATGGTTGGGACATGTGGTAAAAATGGACGAGAAAAGAATGCCGCTTCGACTGCTTGATGAAATGATGATGAGAACAAGGAAGAGAGGTAGACCCAGGACTTGATGGCTGATAGGTGATATCTGCGTAATAGGAGTGGCGAATTGGAGGCGAATATCGCAGGAAAGAGGCGAATGGAGGAGGATTGTTGAGGAGGCCAAGGTCCACCCAGGACTGTAGAGCCAGCTAAAGAAGTAAAATCGATTCAATCGTGCAGTTGAGTTGATGAATTGAAATTACGAAATTCGATGTGAATAATACCCGTCTGATCCCTCCCTTTTTTGGCAATGACTCAAGTACTGAATAGAATTCAATTGTATCCATAATGTGCGTTAAAATCGATGAATTTACGTCTAGAAACGCTCAATATGCTGTTTTAGAGAGATTAATTTTTAATTTTTTCCAGGGGAGGACCTTCGGACTCCCCTTTTGTACAAGAGTCACATATATTTCAAAATTGTTAGAGGCTATCTCCTTAAGATTAGGGATAGGCCTATTATACTCCTTCTGTAAAGGTAGACTACGGAGTTCGCCTATCACACTCTTGGGACCTGAGATCCTATTGACCTATTAGATCCTTATTGGGATCATAAATAATGGTTCTGTATTCGAATTTGCTTCATTTTTGTTTTGTGGAATACATAATTATATTTACAGTATAATAAAAGTTATAGAGATAATTACTGGTTGAGTTCGCAGAAAGCAAGTAATAAGTAATCTAGATCTCAAAACATTAGATTTCAATATTATTCAAGTAAAAAATCCTAGTCTATCAAATAACAAATTAAAAACTAAGCAATTTCAATTCGTAGTGAGCTGCAAATTCTGTTGAGCTCTAACGCATTAAAATGCAATAAAATAATTTTTATTTGAATAGTAGATGAGGAAACAATTCCATTTACAAATAATAGAGCATCGCACAGCTAAAGTACTGAATTTTAGTATTCTCTGAGCTGTCAACTTTTGAAACGATTAGAATTTTCCTTATCTTTCATCACCTAGGATGCGAGCAGCACCGGAAGCATGTTACACGTTGTTACATCGCTACACATAGCCTGCAATGAATGCACCGTACACTGTAATTAATCAATGTTAAATGTAGATCCGAAGCCAATCCTTCATTACATAGTGGGTTATCTACCTCCTAGAAAAACATTGCGAATCGATGTAACGTGTAATAGCAATTTAGTTTGTATGAAATATGAATTACACTCTAGTTGCGCCTATAATAGCACACCTGTTAATTGACAACGACGGCGTTTGGACGTTATTACCAACGCCAGGCCAACTTGAGACAGTAGTAGTTTATAGTCGTGAGAAGACATTAAACGTAACCAAGTGTGGAGTCCACAACTCATCTCACAAGTACTCAAATACATTTACGCCCAGGGCCCAGCATACAAGATAGGAGGCAACAAGCTTGCTAAATGTTGGCTGGCATAGGCCTGCAAACCTTCGCTAGCAAATCAAACTGACGTTGAATTAGCATGTAAATTAACAGCACTGCGGCAAATGTACAATTAACCAACCATGTTGGAACACCATTAAAAACGACTTAGTTGATATCACCGAAAAACGGCAAAAGTGTTATATATAGAGCAGATTTAAGTAGGGCTCCATGAATTCCTTCTTTTAAATGTTTGTCCCAGTCCCAGATGAATTGTTAAGAAAGACAAATTCGGAGCTAATTGTATGAAATCAGGATCAGCCAATATAATTACATAGGCTGTTACAGTTACTATAACATGCTATGTCTTTAAACTGGGATAGTAGCAAGCAGAGCATCTAAGAATTCTATTAGCTAGTGAATTATTACTAATAATGGTGATTTCTATAGCCTGTGGGTTAGCAGCGGTATTTTGGAGCAATGAGGTTTTATGAAGAATAAATCCTTAGGCTTGGCTTATCCTACATAAATTGACTAAGCATACTTACATAGTTATTGTAACTGATGCTGTTGTTATAGTATCTAACTATCTTCTTCTTCTTTTCTTTCCCATTCTTCTTTTCCTTATACACCTTCTTCTTCTTAGTTTTCTCCTCCTACTCCTTTTTCTTTCTTCTCAATTCGCTTCTCGACCTGGAAAGTGTTTAATCCAATAGCACTTCTCTGATATACACCCAAATAAGTCATCAAAATGTCAAAACCATGAAATCCTAGTATCCTAGAACTTATATTAAGATGACGCTATTGGTAAATCTAGTTACTTGAAACGATATTGTTTATTTATCTGTTAATATCGTCAGCAGTGCTGTTACACTCCTTAACTAAGAAGTCGATTACAGTTTCAGAGGCGCGGGGTTTTCATCGAAATGAAAGTGGGGTTCACGGCATATAAGACTGTTGCCAATTTATCTACACCAATTGTAATCACATAAGCTATTACAAAACGCTTTTAAATGGGACATTCCTTGGTGTACAAAGCAAGCCAATGGCACTACGGTGAAAAGTAATAAACGTTATGGAAGGGTCCTTTGATTGTAGGGGGAAGGGGAGTAGGTGGATCCCGGCAGGGGGCGAAGAGGGGAAATTGAGAGCACATTTAATGTATTTAACGCTAAACTTATTCCTGGACAATATGTTTAGTGGAACGGACACGGCTGAGTCCAAGTCGATAGGTCCACAGCAGGGGGGTGGGAAGGGATTAAAGGGGGAGTAGAGCCATGAAAGGGTTCCGATGCTCAACTCTTCCTAACAACCCTTTTAAAGCTATCACAGCTTCCGCATCGGAGGGGGTCGGCGACAGTGAGAGACAAAGAAGCCACGACGTGAGTAAAAGAGAGCAGAAATAGAAGGAAAGTGGGACTCTGGTGCGTCCTGAAATAGTAGTTAAGACCAACGTATAGGAAGCGTCAGTCCGCTATAAAGACGGAAGAAAAGCGAAGAAAATCGAGCAGGCAGTGAAAGAAAGTTGGCCGGACGAAGAGGAAGCAGTGGCGGCACAATACGACGACTGGGACTGCTAGGGTGGGGGAAAAGACGTCGACACAATCTCTAGACAGTATGTTGTGTTTTAGCTTAAAGAGGAAAAGATTTGCCTTCAAATGCATTAGAAGTGTTCTGCGCAACGCCTCTTCCAGATACAGCCAGCTTTTTACATTTGCTAGAGAGTGAGAGAGAGACGAGAGAAAGAGAGTGAGTGAGTGTGAGCAAGATAGAATGAGTGAGAGCGAGGAGAGAGCGAATGCAGCGTGTCTGAGAAAAGTTTTAGTCCGGTTCGAAAACCCCTCAAACCCCTCCCCAACCCATCAGCATTCGCATATTCACTTCGAATAATGTACGCCTCACGCCCTTTCCAGAACATTCAGACCATACATTTTCCAAAAGTACAGAACGGTTTTAGATAATCCATGTAGAAGAAAGCTGTTTTAACATTTTCAAACATGACTGCTGAGCTGCGAGATGTGACCATTTTCACAAGTTTGAAATCTTGAGTATTAGGTGACAGAGTGTTCTGTTTCATTCTTAGTCCTCACTATCGCTCAATCTCTTTCTTCCACTAGAAATAAATAATGATTAAAAATTAATTATTCTTCTGGCTGTTTTTCAAGGTTGTCCTCTCTCCTTCCCCAGGTAGATTGAGTGTAAGATAGGGCTATTTTGCCCTAACTCCGCCCTTTTGTGTAAATGCATCACCTTGATATTACAATTCATTTATTATGCAAATATTCTTTTTGATGTCAGTAATCTAACTTACAAAACAGTGTAATAGTAACGTATCGTCTTGTATCTATTTTTATCTATCTTCCATGAATTTAGGTGATGTCATTCATTGTAAGGTAATAGTCAGAAGCCATATGAATTGTACTTTTACTCGAATAAAGCTATCTGAATCTGAATCCCCAAGAAAAATTCAATTGATTCGATTGATTTTTTGTCAACACTAGCACTGATTAAAATATAAATAAAAACATGATAAATCATGAAATTACAAACTCATAGAATCCGAATAAATTTTTATCCTCTTAAAACTTCGTCATTCAGTTATGTTTCCATCAGGTGAGATAGGAAGATGGAATGATAGAAAATTACCAATGATAGGAAATATAAATACAAACTCGATAAATCATGAAATTACTAACTCATAGAATCCGAATAAATTCTTATCCTCTTAAAAACTTCTTCATTCAGTTATGTTCTCATCAATAAGGCTATTAGATGAAATATAATGATATTAGATATTAGATAAAATGATAGAAAATTACAAAAACCAAAGTAGAAGGTAGTGGAAGACTATGGAAGAATGATATATTGATTATCCCTACTAGAAATTAAAAACCCGTTCTTTAACTATTCAACATTATTATACCACGTTAAAATAGAGCCGCTTATATGCACCATGCTTATGTGTCAAAATAGTGTTGAACATTGGAAAAGCATTATCTAGATCTAGACGTTGATTCGAAGTGAGATAGAATTAATTTATTTCCTTGTTTGAAGTGTGATATTGTAGGTATTCGAATCCAAGGTTAGTATTATCTACTAGATCTATAGATATCTCTAGATATCTATCTGCTATCTATAGATCTATATAATTAGCAGATCTATCTACTAACCTTGATTCGAATCAATACATCAATATATCGTCTTAAAAAAGTTACTAAACCATCTTTGGATATAATAAGATTTTCCCAGTACTGGAAAACAAAGTTCCTTATCTCCATCAATACTGCAAAAGTATCATCAGCATGCAATTTTGAATCGCAATATACTTCACAACAAGTTACCCCATGTGCTTCGAGATGGGGATCATTTTCATTTCATCTCAGGCGAAACTCACTCTGCTGTATACAATTTCAGTTGTTTTTCATGCGGAAACAAAAAATATATTCGGAGATCAGGTCTTGAACTTTTGTTTCAAAAAACTGAGGGAAAGTAAGCTGGGGCCAAAAGGTAGACGAAAAAGACGGAGGAACCCACTACGGAATGCTCAGTCATGCCGAACTATTAAATAGGGCTTGTGTCTGCAAACAATGAGAATTAACAATTCTTTCAAACTTTTTTCCAGAATCTTTTTTACCGTGTTGAAACTGTCTTTTCGCTCGTGAATATCTCTGGCTGGTTTTTCTTTTTTGTTTTTTGTTCTTGTTCTTGTTCTAGACGAAAAGTTCATTCATAATTAGGCGTATTCAGGGTCTTTGTCGTTGGTTGGTTCGTTAAGAGCCGTTGTTTTTATGCGTGACGTACTCGGCAATCGGAACAAAGCGAAGAGGTTGGCTAGCAAGTATTTATCCGTTTGCGCGCGTGATTCGTTCACGTCCAATTCTATCTTCTTATCCTCATTTCACGGCAGGACTCGTTCCGATAGCTCACTCGCTTTGTGTCACGCATTCTCACTCATCCCACTCGTTTTGTGTGCTTTTCGTTTGTTTTCTTTTAGTTTTGATGTGACGGGGCGCAAATCCTGATCGACCCGATTACATTCACCGAGGTTGTCGGGTTGTCGCCTGCAGCACTGCGTTTGTGTTTGTCCCACATCGCACATCGCAGCACAGCAAACAACAAATCTGATCTATTCGCCCGCCGCTCTCTGCTCCGCTCTGCTATCCGCTTGGCTACACAACAACGTCGTTCTGTCATTATTGACGCTCAAAGGCGATGCTCTGGGTCAACAATCTTCAACCCACATCGGAAACGCTTATTAATTATGCGATATTAGCTGCGCTTAATTAATTGAATCGAGAGTCACCATGCTATTTAGTATTATCAAATTATCATCGATCGTTGCATAGTAATTAGGGAAGTTTTCATGACATGAATAAAGTTGAAAAGCTCTCGGTTTTTACACTATATAGCCTATATGTTGTCCAGATGTGCAGGATTTATCAAGACATTAGGTAATAATAATAATAATAATAATAATATTATTATTATTATTAGGTAATGATTGACCACTAGTTGCGCGCGGTGACAAGGAGATCGTGACGTTCAGTCACGAGCGCTCTGGACTGCGCTTGGAGGGGTGACCGGCAGCTATGACGACGTTATCTGCTTTATTACTTATTCGGTGGTACGGAGCCCATCTAAAAATGTAGGTCGACCATTCATATCATCATTGTATTTTTATTTGCCTCATTACTACCATATAATAAAGAATATTCATTTCACCTCATAATAAAGAATAATTTAATTTCAAGTACCAGACTCATGCGGGTTTCATCAACTAGAAAAAAGGAATACATGGATAAATACGGTATCCAAATAGTTGGAACCAAGTCAATAGTTATTTTGTAATTTTGCAGGTAATAATTTGAAATCTCGTGAGACCAGCTCTATCAAGAAACAAACGACTCATTTGGAATACTTGACACACGTTAAATAAATGAATTGAATGTCAAATTCTATCTGTATAATATAATAATTATCAGATAAGAAAAAATGCAGTTTGCCTTCTTGTAAAAAAAATCTAAGAAGCAACCTACAGTCCTACAGAGACATTGATCAAACATTGATGCTCAAAAAAAAAAAAAAATAATAATACTGTATTCGATTTTTTTTATCGGATGCAGATATGAGTTGAGATATATATTGTGAAATACTGCGTACACTATATACACACACAATGTTTACGCATATCATTGGAATGAGCTATTTTCATTAAAAAAATCAAACACGTCTAATGAGCTCGTCCCATTCATGTACTCAGAAGGCATTGAACATATTGTGAAAGCATCTTGTTTTGTAACATAATAAAAAATAGTATTGATAATACTGATGATAGCCTACAGCAGGTAATCTAGCTGAGGTATCTACAGCATTTTTTTTCATCTTTGTGTGTAAAGTATTATATATTATGTACAGAACCTTCTCAGTGCAGATCAAATCTTCATAATTTGTTTTCCATTGCAATAAATCAAGCATCTATTTTATACTAATGCCACGTTACTACCATGCCATTGCATTCATTTCAAAAGCAAGCTGGGTATGACATGGTGTCGAGATATTACTAAACGTACAGCCTACATCAACATGTTTTTTAAACGAAATTTTGTTTTAGAATTTGTAGTTTTCAGCCAAACAAATGCCGCTATGTCAATAGGTACAAGATTTCAAAGTCAAGAGCACGAGTCCGTCCTTAGACGCTCTGAGAACAAAGGGCTTTAGGAAAAAGGTGGGTGATGGTGGTGGAAGAGGTAGAGGTAGAGAGATAGAGTGAAGGAGTGGGAGACTGAGAGAGAACGAGAGAATGATTCGAACGGTGAGAGAAAGACTGACGCGCGGGGCCATCGACCTTTCCACATGGGTTCTTCTTCCTTGCTTGCGCCGTGTCCGAAACAAAGAGAATAAGGCTAGCTTCCGTTTTCTGGCTCGATTCGATCAATTTTAGATTTTCAGTAAATAAATTACCATTGCCGTTCCACGGCGGCCCCCAATGGCAAGGTGAGGAGGCCGCTGCCTCCTGTATAAGCAGGTTGCTTTCAATTATTTTAGAGGCCCATCCTTCTAACACCCCCACACACAACTTCTACTCCACCTCTTCCGCGAACTGTGCCAACACACAAAAACAGAAAATGTAGCTATATAGATAAATTGAAAACTATTTTTCCATTTCCGTTGGTGAGGTGAGCAGTAACACAAGCAGCAGCTTTCCAGATGGAAGAGCTGTTCTGCATTTATTCTCTGTCGTCTTTGTCTGCGAGCATTGAAATGTCAACGCTTCTTCTTCACCGTTACCTCCTCGTCCCCCTCCACTTCTTCCTTGTCGCCCTCCTTATAATCATCATCATCATCATCTTCCTCCTACAACCCCTCATCATTAGTAAATGTTTTGCCAGTTTTATCATCCACACATCCAACTGGCATTTGATTTATTGCAGTCCAGTCACGAGAAATTTGCTCACCGGCACTATTCATCTTTGTTACTCAGTATAAATTGATAAAGAAAAGTTGAATTGTGAAATTTGTAGTTCCAATTTTCCCAACTGCAGGTCAAAGAATGCAGAAGGGGACAATTTACAGACTACGCAGAACACTCAGTTTTGTATTTCGTGTTGTATTTGGTTTTACGTAGTATACATAATGTGCGAACGAATATAGAATAGAATAGAATAGAATAGAATAGAATAGAATAGAATAGAATAGATTTTTATTCCTTTAAGTATAAAAACTATACAATCGGAAACGTCATAATCACATATGCATTACAATGATAATAAATCTAACAGACATTCAATAATAACCACATAATAGGCAATCAAAATATACAAGTCATGAAAGTATATATTATAGTTCACACTTATATAAAATTTACTCTAAATTCAAATTTAATCAGAAGTAGCTACTAATAGTTTCATTGCTCATGTTGAGGAATTCTGTCAATGAGTAAAGCGGATTTTCTGTCAAAAGTGTTCTCATTTGACGTTTAAACTGAGCAACAGATATTTCTCTTACAAAAAACGGAAGCTTATTGAATATTTTTACAGAAATTACTCTTGAACTGATCTGAGTTCTCCTCAGCCTGGCATATGGTACTTCTATACACTGTCTGTACCTTGTATTATGCTGGTGAAAATTCTCCCTACGTAGGAAAGAGTCAAAATTTATTTTCACTTCCATAGCTAGTAAAAATACAAACAAGCTATAAATTGTCATCATTTTCTGTTCTACAAAAATTGGCCTACAAGGTTCTAAGTAGTCTGCATTACCAACAATTCTCAAAGCCTTCTTCTGAAGGAGCAAGATTTTTTGTACATCAGTAGCACAACCCCACAATGATAAACCATATGCAAATGTACCTTGAAAGAAGGCAAAATAGGTCATTTTGAGGTAATGCTGAGGCACATATTCTTTCAATCTGCGTAAAAGATATAACACTCGGCTCAGCTTGGAACAAACGTGATCAATATGTGCGCCCCATGTCAATCCTTGATCTAGATATATCCCCAAAATCTTCACACATTTTAAATTATCTTTATCAATTTGCCTCAACCCCAGAATTATTTGTTGCGTTTTATTGCTATTTAGAAGTAGATTATTTGCCCTGAACCATATGCTCATTTCATCCTGACAGTTGGACATTTTTTCTTTTAGAGCCAGGATATCAGTATCTACAGAAAACATAGATGTGTCATCAGCATAACAAACTACTTTAGATTTAGTACAATAATCAATATCATTCATCATTATCAGAAATAGCAAGGGTCCTAGTATTGATCCTTGTGGTACACCATGACGTACAATGCAACACTTGGAGAATTCGTTATTAACATTTACAGTCTGCCTACGATCACTCAGGTACGATTGCAACAGTTTAAGAGCTTTCCCTTGCACACCTAAATAATACAATTTTTTCAATAAAATTTCATGTTGGACAACATCGAATGCTCGACTCAGGTCATACAGGACTAAACCTGCATAGTTCATTGAATTGAAGCAGTCTAATATGTCGTCTACAATCGAGCCAACTGCATCAATGGTTGATTTACCTGCTCTGAAACCGAACTGTGCAGTGGATAGCAGGCCGTTGCTCTCAAAGTATTCATAGAGTTGAATGGAAATGATATATTCATAAATTTTACCGAATATTGGTGGAACAGATATGGGTCTGAAGTTCTCAGGTTGTTTCTTGCAACCTTTTTTGTATATAGGAATAGTTCTAGAATGTTTCAGAATTTTTGGAAAAACTGCTTCATTTATGCAAGAATTGAAACAGGCTGTTAATGGTGCAACGATTGGTTGAATTACTTCTTTTACCAGTGAGCTAGTCAAGTCATATATATCTTTACTATTTGATGATTTCATTTTTGTGACAATACCTAGAACCTGCACAACCGAGACCTCTTTCATTTCAAATCTACAATCAGTTCCTGGAGAGAGAGATAGTAAATCCTCTGCTAAAACATCAGTTGAGTCAATACTACTGTGAATTTGTTCTACTGATTTGAGAAAGTATAGATTGAATGCATCAGGAGAGATTGATGTTCTAACATCAGGAGGTGGATTAGAGCATTTCCGAATAATTCTCCATGCAGCTGAGCACTTATTATTCGCAGATTCAATACGCCGGACATTTGAGTTAAGCTTGAATGATTTAAGTTCTAATTTATATAGTTTCTTTAAATTGATATAAGTGCGTTTCTCATTTTCTGACCTACTATTTTTGTATTTATCATAAGCAATCAGTACTGTATTCCTTAAACCATTCAAAGCAGGTGAGAGTTGATTCCACTTTTTAACTCTATCAGAGGAAGGCTTTTTAGTTTTTATAGGGAAAAAAATGTCAAATAGCTTATGGAATTCATTAAAAAATAATTGAAAATTATTCTCAGCCCTTTCGTGAATTAGAATGCTCGGCCAGTGGATGGTACATAGTTGAGACAATAATTGATTGGTTCCTATAGCAGTTATTGGTCTGAAACTATAAGATTTTTCATCTTTTGAATTAGTATTCCCACTTATATTCGTATTGGATCTCACTCTGAAAGATATGGCATCGTGATCGCCCAAGACCACCGGCTCAACAGCCACCTTGAACAAACCGGGGCGCAGATCAGTTGCAACATTGTCCAAGCAAGAATTCATTCTTGTTGTCTCAAAGTTGGTCAGATACAGATTATAAGATTTGAGAAAATTTACCAACTCGGATTTTTTAGGATCAATAGACAGTATGTTTACATTATAGTCACCTCCTATAATAAAATGATAATCCTGCTTGTATATAGTTAAAGATACGATAAGTCTATCCAATGCATCAAGGAAAAGGTTAAAGTCACCCCTGGGTGATCTGTAGAGTGTTATGATGATAATTTTTAATTTCTTACTCCTAACAGCAACAAATTCATGGTGAATTTCATTACTATAAGCTGATACATCAATTACTTTGAAATCATTAACAAATTTGTCTGAAATGAAAATAACAACACCCCCATTCTTGAATTTGACTCTGCAAAAGGCAGAGGTCATCACAAAACCATCTATTTTGACCAGTTCCAAATGATTCTCTTTCAACCAATGCTCAGTTAAGCAGAGGATATCATAATTATTATTATTAATACTATTCATTACATTTATTTCATTTACTTTATTACCTAGACACTGTACATTGCAAAAGAATAAGGAGAGAGTAGGAGAATCAAGATCATCAAGATCATTTAAATGGAATTGCTGTTCATTGATAGGAACTGAGAGAGACCTAAAAAACTATTTTCATTATTTGATCTAGTATCAGGATTGGAAGAATTAACAGTTCTTGAGTAAACTCTGGACTTAGGAGTGTGAAGGAGATCGTCGCTCACTTGGTGGAAATTCAACTCTCCAAGTCGAACACTAGAAGGTGTTCCATCAAGATCAATGATGGAGTGCACTACAGCCAATGGGGTTGAAGCTGGAGTCGCGTAGTCAGGGTCGCGGACTATCACGTCCTCGTCAACACTGTTATGAATTTCCATTGGCATGGAAGGAGCATGCTTCAAGAGTCCATGATTTGTCACAATATTACAGAAAGATTTTCCAAGTGAACGCTTTCCTTTCTTTCCGTAGTGCAGGCCATGTCTCGTGAAGTGATGCCTTTGCATAACGCTACTGAAATTGTTGAATATCACCGTTGAAGTTCCAGTGTAAGACGATATTCTATTCGAGATCGACACATTAGTGAAGTGAATTTCATCATTATAGTGCGGCTTATCATATCTAGAGGGTATTGCGCTGATAATGATATTAGTGTTCAATCCCGCACTTAGAATCAGATCCAATCCCCGCTGTATAGTGAGATGACCTGGCTCATAACCAGCAAAGTCATTCGAACCCGCCATCACAATAACATAATCAGATTTAGTTAAATCTTTCACGAACTGCAATCCATTCGCAAAAACTTGTTTCAATTGAGCTCCTGGCAGACAATAAACAAAAATCTCAAAATTAGGGTACAATCTGCTCATAAAGTTTTGCATATTTCTCCCCTGGCTATCAGCAAGGACCACAATCCGGTTTCTCTTTGATGACAAGGAGGATGATTTCATGGAATTCGGCTTCTTAGAATGAGAGTCACTTCTATGCACAAGAGCTCTCACTTTCAATCCATGACCATCAACAGGTTGGAGTGACTCGCCATTGTTATCTTGAAGCAATGAGAAACGATTTGATGTTTCCACACCATAGATACCAGAACCTATTGATGATCCAGACCTACAAGTTGACTTAGGGGTCTTGAACTCTGTTGGAATAGTTTTCGTCTTTTTTAATAACTGTAACTCGTATTCCAAATTTTTAATCATGTCAGCTGCCTGCCGTGCATCTCTCTCTAAAATGTTTATAATAGCATCTTTCGATGAAATTTCTAGTTTCAACTCATTGACAGTCGCATTCACTGAATTAAGCTTTTCCATGAGCTCTCTGATTTCAGCATCTGCCCTCTCTTCATTACAAATCGAATCATCGAAATCACTCTTCCTATTCGTCCTCTCTTTTAGAAGTGATTTTTCCAGAGTCATAATTTCAGCTGCCATATCCGTTAAATTTTTTGTCAGATTGCTGTTGACTTTTATTGCAGCGTCATATTTACTCAATAATATCGTGACAACTGGTATTAAGTCTATAACCGCCTCTATGGAAAACTTCTCGGAAATGATTTCTAAACTCGCATGTAGATTGACGGCAATCTCAATCACTGTACTGTCAATTAAGCCCTCCTTTAAATTGTTGAGATTACTCTCCATCTGATTTTTAAAAATATTACGTTTATTCCGTGACATCATTATAATACCAAGTATATGGAAGTTATATAGAAGGGAAAATAAGTGCCTAGAGGGCTTTCAAGGCAGGATGGAAAGGTAGCCCCTGTCAGAGACGGAAAAAGGAGGGTGGAAAAGTGATTGAGAATCGGAATAACAACAATTGAACTATTTATCGATGACGGAAAGTTGACTATTGTTCGAATAAAATGTTTCAGGAGTTGCTATCAGGCAGTTGTCAAAAAGCAAAACAACTCTGAAAAGAGAGCATCAGATGATAAAGTTTTATCATTCATTAATAATGATCAGTAAATAATCAGTCATCATTCAACTATTATTTTTGAGAACTAGAGAGAACTGCTCATCCAGGTTATATGATACTGTTTTGTCAGTTACAAGTTGCGCTTATAACGAGAAACAACCAAAATTACGTCAGTTGGTATCACTGCTGTATCACAGTTCAACGATACAGTAAATTATTATTGCAACAAGTTGATCAATGAGTTTAAAATGAGAAATACAGTGCAAATAAGAACCGTTAAAATTGGGAATCCTTCCTGTATCTGAAAAAATGGCGTTTAATAGTTCTTCTACAAGGGATGCAAACGCTTTACAGTTAAATGCAGATTCTACTCACGGTATTATACACTTCCAAAACACAAAATCGAACACTTATCAATACTGACTTCACTCATCCTAGAAAATTTATGTATTGTATGTAAAATATCAACAAATTACTTGAAAATCTACAGAGCCGGTACACAATACACCCATACTGTGCAATCCAGGCTTGCCACCCAATTCCACCTCTTCCGCGAACTGTGCCAACACACAAAAACAGAAAATGTAGCTATATAGATAAATTGAAAACTATTTTTCCATTTCCGTTGGTGAGGTGAGCAGTAACACAAGCAGCAGCTTTCCAGATGGAAGAGCTGTTCTGCATTCATTCTCTGTCGTCTTTGTCTGCGAGCATTGAAATGTCAACGCTTCTTCTTCACCGTTACCTCCTCGTCCCCCTCCACTTCTTCCTTGTCGCCCTCCTTATAATCATCATCATCATCATCTTCCTCCTACAACCCCTCATCATTAGTAAATGTTTTGCCAGTTTTATCATCCACACATCCAACTGGCATTTGATTTATTGCAGTCCAGTCACGAGAAATTTGCTCACCGGCACTATTCATCTTTGTTACTCAGTATAAATTGATAAAGAAAAGTTGAATTGTGAAATTTGTAGTTCCAATTTTCCCAACTGCAGGTCAAAGAATGCAGAAGGGGACAATTTACAGACTACGCAGAACACTCAGTTTTGTATTTCGTGTTGTATTTGGTTTTACGTAGTATACATAATGTGCGAACGAATATAATGAATCATACAGTTTAAATTCTTTATAGATGAAACTAATAGATATTTTATGTTAAAAAAATGTTGCTTTTTTTCAAAAACAATCAATATAACCAATATTACAACCCAATTTTGGTTCGGACGGTAAGTTACTCGGAACTTCCCATCTAGGAAATGGAATTCCATAAAATATGACTCGATCATATGATTCTACCACGCATAGAACATGAGCTACAGTAGAAGTAGTAGTAGTATAGTACTATAGGCCTATTACTATTTGAAATTTTTCTAATATATTCAGTTTGAACACTAGATTCTTATAATAGATATAAGTTGGAGTGTAAAAAAGAGATGAAGATATTATTGGTGTTATATTTTAGGTAACTTCATTTGCAAAATGAAAAGTTCCGAGTAACTTTTCCGTTCAAATCAAGATATTGGTTAAATTGATTTTTTTTAAGTAAAATTTTGATAACATAAAATATATGAATTTGAATCGTGAATGTCGTTTTACGACATGTTATGCAACAACATACAATATGCTTACTAATTAATTGGTCTATTGTTTTTTTTTTTTTTGTTAATGGGGTTAGAATATTTATTTTTGTATGCATCTACTGTACAGTATAATAGTATAATATAAACAACAAATACAACATGTCAAATTAGCATGAAAAAAAAGAAAAAAGTAGAACTTGATCAAAGCTCCCAGATCGGATCGTCATCTTTTTGATTGACCAGAAACATTTTTATTCAATTCTAAGTTTAGAATTGTAATGGAATTAGTTATGGAAATAACATACTCAAAAAAATGAAAAAATGAAGCTAGAATTTAAAATGAAGCTAGAATTGAATTAAAATCTTTCTGCTCATTTAAGAAGATGACGGACCGGGCAAGCTTTGGTCAAGTTCTACTTTTTTATTTTTGTAGATACCAACTCCGATGACCTTGAAAATATAATGAATCAGGAATATAATGAAAAGTATAAATAAATATTTAAAAAATAAAAAATAAATAAATGAATAAATAAATAATAAATAAATGAATATAATAAATAAATTTAATGAATAAGGAAGCGTTATGCGAAGTATTACTGTAATAGGCAGAAAACTGAAAAGTGTATTTTTAATGTTAACATGGTTACTTAAACAGATTCTGTAATTCTGTAATACCAATTTTAAAACTGCTCCAACTCAATCAAGTGCAATACAACAACTTTGTTGTAGGTGGAATCTAAACTGACAAGATGTGAACCTAGTCGGTAATCGATGTGACTCTCAATGATGGTTAACATCTCAATCTCATTCAGAATCAACTGTTCCAAGGACTAAACTCTGAGAATTGTTTTTAAAAGTTGAAGAATAGAAGGGGATGCGTAGTCCAAGTAGTACAAATTGTTCCTCCAGACGTGCCCAATGCTTTAGTCTCCATTTTTCGTAGTTAGGAACTTTGAGCATAACATTTGCGAAAAGAGAATATTTTAATACGGTGCCTCTACTTGGATTTTCACGGAGAAATGTATGTAGCATCATTTTGGCTGCACGCTACTAGAGAGCACCGACCTGTGCCAAGAGATAGAATTGGAATGAAAGAGAAATTTCTTACAATTCTTTGCCAAAAGTTTTCTCTCCTTGTTGCTTCTCAGTCTAGCAAGCACAGGAGAATTTAATGCCCTATTGGCAAGGGAAGCTGTGTTGTTTTATCATAAACATCAAGATTATTCTTCTCTTTTAAATTATTTCTTTTGGTGGTTTACTTGATTGCATGAGCCGATGCAAATCTACACTCAAGATATTTGTCAGTAGGCTACATTACAGATCACGAAGCTACATGTGAAGCACATTCTTCGTTTATAAAGGGTTAACTTTAACAAACTTGTTCTACTATTGATCGTTGGGTCGTTCCAATAAGCACAATGTAGTATCTATCCAGTAGGGAATCATAATCATTGCAATGATAATAATTTTGCGATCACCATCGCATTATGTAGTAGAGAATAGTGTATAGCAGATGGGAACAGTATGAATACCAGCACCGTTCTACAGGATGTGTTTGATTTTGAATGGTGATTATCAACGAATATTGGATGTTCTACTATTATGCAGCAACCATATAGATTGTAATGAGAGTTAGTAACTTCTTATAAGAAAAATGTAGAATTTCATTTCATAACAGCATACTAAATATAATACGGCAATGATCAGTTTTCACGCTGTATTTATTGGTAATACCTCATATATATTATATTTCACATAAGCCTATTGCCTATAGCATGAAATGGTTTGAGGTCCCAATGAAACGTTAACACCATTGTGGTACACGGTTATTAAAAATTACTTGTAAATGCCAACAGGAGAAGGATCTCACCTGGGACTGTCACTTGCTTCTTCAAAGCAGAAAATAATGTGAAAGAGAGTTCCTTTTAATATGAAAGAGGAAGATTTGATACCTAGACGATTTGCAACGTTCAAGTGTGGGACTTTGATCAATGGCGCATAATAGGATTTGCGTTGAATGGATAGATGACCAGGACATGAAGAACACGACAAACGCCATGTTGTATAAGTTGAACGATACATCATCGTATTCATGTTGGAGTACCGCAAGGCGATCGCCCAGAGAAAAAGGCTACAGCTTCCTATAAATTTTTCCCGGGGCTCGAAGCTTTTGCTTTGATGAAAGGCAGCAAGCAAGCACCATCCAGCCAGCCAGCGCTCTCGCTCACTCCTCCTTCAGATATCGATTGCGATGTTCCCTTCTTCGAACCGATTAAGCGGATTCGTTGTGAGAGAAAGCACTCACGGCTGAGAGACAGGGAACCAGAAAAGCTCCCAAGTGATTAAAGGTGGAAAAAAGGCTTCAGAATCTTTTTCTCCATTCATCGCAGCTATAACAATCTAATGACTAAAGTCTTATTCCTCCATCCGCTAAAGCAAGACCACTGAGCCTGTGCTCAATGTTCTGGCCTGTCAATTTTCAGACAAGAATTGATAAAAAAGTATGAAAGAAGATTGGAGTGTCTGTTTTACTTGCCTGACAATTTTCAGACAAGGCTTGACAAAAAGTACGAAAAAGATTGCAGTAACCGTTCATCGGATAAACTGAATAGGTTAATCCTCTACCTGCGGTAAAGTATTTTATCGGCAAGGGAACTGAAGAGAAGAGAGCCACGAGATTGACATGTCTTTATATGTGACCTTCAAACCGTGCATTACAAACATTTTCATAGCATAGTTTTCATGATCTATATAGTTCTAATAATTGGATCTACAGAACTTTATCGTCACCGCATTGGCGTGTCCGGTGGGGGGGGGGGGGGGGGTTGGTTCAGCAGTAAAACGTTAGTTAAGGAACCAAATTAAAAAACTTGAATGCAAAAACTATAAGAACACTGGTAAAGAAAGTTACTGTTCAGCAAAAGTATTATTAGATATAATGTCTGCTGGAAATTAATTTAAAAATTTGAAACTGTGGAAACACTAGTAGAGGGAGTTGCAGTTCAGAAAAAAGTAGTCTAATGTGTCACAAATTTAATATGAACAATTTCTGAATGTCTGCCATTTAAAGAAAGATGAATTATTTATTTTGCTAGTGAATTGGATTATTGGATATAACAAAAGCTTATAATCTAGTATGTGCTTCTCATTAATGAGGTGTAATAAGGCTTGGGGTGGTAGGAAACTGGACCAAAGCCTGCTCCAATCGATTTCAATTGTATTCTGATAGTTATTAGCTGAGTAATTAGCCAGACTCAATCAGAGGATTGGTTAGCAAACAGTGTTGGTACAGTGTTACATTTATGTTATATAGCCTTGATTATTGGTTCGACGCTTTCGATAAATTAAATATACAGTAATATGATTTGCGATTGGAATAACCAAATTACATTCGAGCACTTATATCAAATGATCAGAGAAATTGTTTTTCTACGACTACGTTACAAAGTAGTTAGTTATTGGAAGTTAGAATTCAATGTCAAAATAGCTGATTTCATGCCTGATCAAACTCATTGAATAATGAAGCTATTCATCCGTCTGTCCGTCCGTCTGTCTGTCTGTCTGAATGTATGTTACACAATTACGGCCAAACGCCTTGACCGATTGTAATGAAATTTTGCATGAATGTTCCAAATTCCTAGGCCGAACAATGTAATGCATAAGGTCTTTTTAGTAAATGCCCCCCATGTTTTTTAGTAGGCCTAATTTACCCCCGATTATCGGAGAGTCTGATTTGGGTGCGGGTGGTATTAAATTAAAATTAATATTATTTGAGAGAGGGTTTAATCCGTGACAAAAATTCGATAAATCCAATGAAGGAAGAGTTATAGAGGGGGCTTTGAAATCCTAAGAATCTTCAACATTGAGATTTTTCATTTTTTTAGGAATTCCTGACCTGAGTGGGATAATGTATACCAAACTTTTGATGAATTGATCATTTGGGGTAGGAGTGGGAAAAAATAATAAAAAAAAAAAAACATTTTGTGGGCAATTTCTGTTTTTTCTATTGGAAGTGGAAGAAGGTTAAATCTGAATTACTCTTTAAATATTAGGGGGGAACTCAGATATTGAGATAATTGGGAAGTTCTTCTTCTCATCAGAAATTGTCATAAAAACCTGACTTCCATTTAGAAATTTGTAAAACTAATTGCCTTTGAAGCTATAGTGGTGGAAACCTAAATTTCAATGAAAAATTGTGGAGGGGTTTCAACAATATTGTTAACTTTTTGGCTAATGGATAGTTTTTGCTTTTTATGATTGTAGGTTGATAAGTTGCTTGTAGGAGCTGTTAAAAATGAATAGTAACCCTCTATAACCATAACCTAATCACCATAAGGGGTGATTTCTAGGGGGCGTCAAAAATGTTGGACTTATTGGACACAATAAATTCATTGGAAATAATAATCAATTTTGAATATCCATATTCAATTAAGAAGATAATACTGACTAATCGAGCCCTGACTAAATTTTATTCTCTACTTATGACGTTGAACAAATAATGACAAATTACTCGAACGATTACACAAATGTTAATGGAAAGTCTCACATAATTCACTATCTCAACTATCCATTATAGAATCAACATTATAAAAACTATTCCTATTTGAGAGATTTCATCAAATATCATCATAAATTTTAAACTGGCAATTGCTGTTGTGCTATTATTAAAAGACTATCTAACTGGAGCGGTTTATAGTTGTAGTTGTAGTTGCTGGTGTCTGGCGGTTGCCCTGCAAAACCGCAGGCTGCTCGTGCGGCCACGGCCAATGTCGTGACAACCGATAGAAAGAAAGTAGACAAGGAAAGAGAATCCGATAATGATGATGGTGATGATGCTGTCAATGGAGTACAACTGGAGAGAGTAAAGGAATGGGCAAAGAAATTGGAGATTAGCAGAGGATGAGTGATAAGGAAAGAAGAAGAAAATGGATGATGATGATGATGATGATGGTGATGACAAGTAGAAGGATGGAACTGATGAGGATGGAGACGAGGAAGAAGAAAAGTTTGAGGAGAGAGTGCAGAGGTGCACCCACAAGTAATACAAGAAGAAAAAAGATACTCCAGTTAAAGTCGTGGCTTGCGCAACCTTGAACCCCTCATCAAACGCTCTACTGTTGCTGTAGCAGATAACCAGATAGAAGACATTCGTCGTCATCGCTGTCTTTCTCAGTCTTCACCAAGGACTTCTCTTCCGCTTTCCTAAATTATTTCGTTTCCTTCATTTTTCCGTACTTCAATGCCGTTTCGGTTCATTTCATCTTGAGCAATCCAAACAACGGTTTTAGTTTTTTAATTTTTCTTTTCTGTTTTTCTTTATCTCTTTCTTCCTAGCACATTGTCCCAATTAGTGAACACTCATTTCGAGTTCACAATGAACAATAACAATTTAAAAAAAGCAATTCCAAACAAAATACTTTACAGGATTATTGTGAGAAAGCACGCGTCTTAAATGCCCACAACAAGAAAATATAAATACAAAAATAAAATATCTCCCATTAGTGAACTATTTAATACAATCCTTAAAACAGAATTTTCTTACTACTATTAACAGGAAAGTTGAAAGTAGTGGAAAAAAGATGAAGATAAAAAGGAAAATGGAAGTTTAAAATTAAAAAGGAAATATTATGATTTAAAAACTAGGAAACGAGGTGTCAAGATAATAGTTTTTAACAAAAAAATCACTCTTATGAATGGCTGTGAATCAAATATATTAATCCAACTATGTTCAAAAGCATTTCATAAAAGATTGAAATTTTTTAAAGTTCTTGTACTTCTCCAATCTGAATGTACAATAAAAATTCAAAAAGCGTGTAACAAGAAGAGTCATATTGGTACCGATACAACAGTAGCCTAAATTAAAGGGAATAAACATACCTTCTAGATATCTAGACTAGAAGAATCATAGGATAATCTTCTATGATATCTAGATAATATCATAGGATAATTCATCTACTTTAATGGTCAATTGTTCATGCAATTACATTCTCTTCTCTACAGTGAACTAGTGAAGTTAAGTTTAACGCAATGAGATGGAGAAAAAAGTGAGTGTTTATATCCCATAAAAAATTACAATAACTATTCAGTGTAAGACTTTAGTTTGTCCTTGCTGATAATGCCCACATAAGTCTGAGTTTGTGACTTTTGCGTAGGTGATGAGTTATGAAGGAATTTTATGTTACAAATATTACTATTTTAATATGAATAGTTCAAAATCATTGGATCATAGAGCACGTACCATATGCGATTATACCGTATGCCATGATCTATGCATAGATTGATAAAAGATGTCCCTATTGTGATCGGCATGAAGGTCTTTCCTCTCTCTCCAGAAATGTTAAAAGACTTGCCTCGGCCAGATATCTGGGTAATTGTATAGCGCAAAGGCAAAGACGAAGTTCAAGAGATAATGGTACGGGTTGTTGTTGGCCCGAAAATAGTTCGAAGAGTGATGATGCGTTTGTGAAGACGCTGGAAAATTGCCTCATCAACAACGTTTAATGGACAATGAAAAAAGTAAGAGCAGAATCTTCTGAGCGGAAGAATGAATAAATTGATGTGTCTGGATGAATAAATGCGTTTGGAGCTGACGAATAGTGCCAGCTTTTCCAAGTTTTTAGTTTCACTCTTTTGACATGTGCGAAGATAGAATCAATTGGAAAAGGAGATTGTGAAGGGAAGAAAGATAAGAGAAAGAAGGATAGAGATAGTGTGAAAAAGGGTGGGAAAGAGAAAGAGACGTTTTACTCGTGCAGTGGCGGACAGAATTCGAGCTGATGATATTTTGAAATACATTTTTCCGTGCCCCAACTCAACTCAAGTACCATTCTTCGTCCCATCCGTTTTGCTGAAGCCTCGGATTCCGAGAATTCCAGACATATACGCTATATTGCAGTCAGTCTCCGGAACAAAACCACTCTCATGCCCATGCATCCCGGTCAGGCAGGCGACTTCTTGGCTCTCTATACCCTTCCAGTCCACTCTCGACCAACGACCAAAGCACAGGCCAAAATTCACCAACCTTATAAATTTAATTGATAAACGACTTCATTAAGAGCGAATACCATCTAATAAATTCATCTCTATTATGGTTATTTTCCCCACTGCAATCCGCATTTTGGACGTTTTTAATTTCATCGTTTTAAATGAAGTTTGCATTCTCTTCAGATTCGGTTTATTATTCAGCTGTGTAGAACTTAGAATCCTTTTTTTTAAAACAAAAGTGGAGAAAGACGCGAGAACAAGGAGTAGGAAAATATGAGTGAGAAATAATATGAGTGAGAAATAATATGATTGGTTCCGTATTAACATTTTTCTAAAAATTGAATCCCAATTCGACTATTAGGGATAATTACCTTCTTAGAGAATTAGTTACTCATTGAATTGAAATGAATTTTATTAAATTGCGGTAACTAAATGTAATTAAAACATACTCTGTCTCTAATAAATAATCTTTAGCCACGTCCCAATGGATACAATAACACGCAACCAAATTCCTGATGCCTCAATGTATTATAAGCTCAAACCACTATCGTACACAATTTCACTAAATGGAAAAATGCAATCACCTAACGATCTCCCAATATTTAGCCTACTGTTCCACTAGTCACTATTATACTACGAAAGAACAAAATAAATATTCGAAATTACATTCGCATCGCATAAGTTCATTAATAGTAATATTCTGAAATTCTCTCTAAAAAAAAACAAAAGAAAAAAACAGGTGTCTGAATTATTTAATTCCTGAGAAATTAGGTGGTGTGGATAAAGTTGAGTACAATGAGTAAGTTGAGTGAGAGGACTGTGTTGAGTGACTGGAGTCAACGGGAATTCGATCGGAAGGTGTGAGAAACAGCTGTGATTGACTCAATTTTTATTCTCATCAAATAATAATCTCATTATTACATTCTCATCGAGTCAAAGTAATGAGCTACTCAACTTATTTTGGTAGATATCCATAATAAATAATAAATTGATAGAGATTGAAAATGACGTGACAGTCGTCTATAAACTATAGTATCTTGTTTCTTAATTATTTTAGTGGCTGTGATAACATCTGTATTTTTAATTCTGTTTTATTTCCACAAAATTCCTCAATTATTTCTAAAGAAAATAAAAATACAACTTGTAACAATCTCTTACAATTCAAAGGATATTCGGACAGGTTGGCCACATTTTGCGCCATGTTGTAAGCAGGAGAAATAAACTGATGCTCGGGTTGGGTCACGATTAAGACAGCACATCCTTTCTGGAAAGCTCAACAACAGCAACCAACAATACTGGAATGATGTCGGCATGGCAGTATATTGCACTGTACTATATCGACCAGAGTATCGCGTGCCTCCACCAGATAACAATCTTTATTTGTTTTGGCCCAACAACACAGACGTGGATACTTTTGTGTTTGCTGATGGAAGAAATGTAATGGATGAGAGGGGAAGTAGAAGGAAAGTGGATATATCGTACCTCGTTTCACGAGTAAGTTGTCCGTTCGTCCGTCCAGTGTGGATCGTACAGCTAGTTGCTATATCCCAAAGGCCAGGTGCTTGAGTTTGTTAGCAATGTAGAGGCCGCCGCCTCCGCTGCCTCTGAGGGCCACCTCAGACAATAGCAGCGTTGTGTTTATCAAGCAACGGCCACAGAAGAAGTCGGTTAGCCGTAATAAGAGCAATAATTAGAGAATGCTTTTAGCGAGCGGCTTGTTCGTTGCCGCCTCCCACTGCTCGGCTTCCTTGACAGTCGTCGCTTGCCGCCTCCACTCACTGCCGCCTTCCTGTCGTCGTAGTTTGTCCACTGCCCTGTCCGGCCGCCTCCATCCTCTTCAGGGTCGATAACTCCGCTGCCCCTCCTCCTCATCACATCCTCCGCCTTATTAAGCTAAGTAAACCCATCACACCCCTTCCCCACCCAAACATCACCACCACCATTTTATTGCACTGACCCCTCTGCTCCACGAGCGCCTTGCTCGTGGGTGGTCATCAGCCCTTTTTCTTTTCGACCCTTTCTCTTTTCCCTATTTCCCCCTACAGCACTCCACTCTTTCGTTCCTACGTAATGATTCAATCGATAGATAGAGCACTCAAAAGTGCTATTTTTGTAAAGTCGTCTCTTGTTTGTAATTGAATAAATTCTTTCCCACTCATATACTTATATGGCCTTACAATGTAATATTATAATAATATATTTGAGATGTTATTATTCCCAAAAGCTGTAACTAAGTGATTTTATGTTTGTAAAATTTATGTAATATGTTAGACCTTATTATTGACTAAAGATGTTACAATGTAAATTTATAGTATGTCATATAAGAAATAAGGCATATTATAACTGTTCAATAGAGCTACTGTGGCCCTTCAATGTAATACCGTACTATAATTAAGAGGCATGCATATCTAGAGTGGAGATGCATTGAATAGATGGTCAAAAATCTAAATCCAGTTATATTTTTAATGAAAATAGCAAGGTTAACTAATTAATTTTACTTGTTAAATCAAATCTTATTAATACAAAGTAAATACAGTGATACAAATAAAATGATTCATCTTTTTTAATCACCAATAGCACAAAGCTAAATCAAACAAAATTAATATTATGTTATAACCTATTTATATTTGTTTAACCTTTACAGATTGATTCAAAGAAATGGGAGATTTTTAAAGTGATTTTGGAGGCCATTGACAGCTGATATCAGTGGATAACTCATGCCACCCTGTCAGCAATACTCTGCAATTAAGTTATGATGGATTCTTGTAATGATGTACATTTGCGGTCAAAGCGTTTAAAAAAAAAAACAATGACAGTGTTGATAGAGCGCGTAGAGAATTTATCATAATTTTAGTTTAGGACGTCTCGATCGTATTTCATCAGCACATGCAATAAAAGCATGCATATCTAAACTGTAATGTTTGATTGCAGAGTTTAAATTCCATGAGCTAATGGAACACGATCGGGGCGTCCTAAATTAAATCGTTGCGCACCACTTCAAAAATCCATAACTAAGTAGTAAAGTATTGCTGACAGGCTAGCATAAGTTAACCTCTAGCCCAGTCAAATTAGGAAAATGGAGAGAAACAATTGACAAAGAAATGTTTTTTCGCCAATCGCATCCTCTAACCTTGGGTAATAACATACCAAAAGTCCCCATGGGTAGTGGGTGTCCTCGTTAAGGGGAGGGGGGTGTGGAAGAGTACAATTTTTCGGTTTTTAGCTTATAAATCAGTAACGCCGTATTTTTGTCTGACTGGGCTACTCTGGTATCAGTTGTCAACGGCCACCAACACAACAAGTGCTGGTTAAGTGCTGGTTTGCTAGCCCAAAGGTCCCGGGTTCGATCCCAGTTCTGACCGAAAGATTTTACCTCGGGCCACTCCCGTGTTTCGGAGGACACGTTAAGCTGTCGGTCCCGGCTGCCTAAAAACAGTCGTTAAGTCACGTAAGAGGCCCTGAACTTATTCAGGTGCGACCTGATAACTCTGACACCAGACCTGAGCCAGCCAAGTCACACGATATTATTATTATTATTACTACCAACACAACTTTCAAAATCTTACGTTCCTTTGAATCACTCTGTATGTCTTTACCTAACATTATTTTTATTGCTGATGATGCCCACAAGATTCCGAGACTTATGCGTGGGTAACTCATAACTGCCTGACGGTGGAGCGGGATTCGAACCCACGACCACGACCACAAACTGAAGTTGCGACGCCCCAACCATCTGCGCTAAGCGGCCCGCCAAGCAATATATTAGCTATATATTATCTAGATATACTACTGGATTCAAGTTTTCTACGTCTAGCTAAGCAAACAAAGTAGAAATAACTTCTTTTAGAGAATAGTATTATAGATTGATTTTGATCAGAACTTCATGTGAATAGAATTATTGCTAATACCGCACTACAAAATTGCTAATCACCAAAATTGAATAATGAACATAATGTCTTTTAAAGAATTCGATTTTTTCAAATTAAATTGAAATTTATCCATTCTCTTAAAATAACGTACAGCATATTCGATTTTGACAATGTGAAAGAATCAGAATTCAAATAAAAAAGTAAATTTCACAAATAAGAGTATACTGAGATTGTACATGAATATACAGTAGAAACAATAATTAATCTGGGCGCGTGGCTCTGGTTTCACTACTAGCCGTCCTGTTAAAAGTTGACTAGTTGACCTTGAAGACATGCAGCGTCGCACGGGCCACATGTTTTTAGAAATGAGCGATAAACACTCCCCTTGCCATGGCTGACTACCAAACGGCCGTGCGCCCAGACTAATTGTTTCTACTGTACCGTATTATGCAATGCAAATGTAGGTAGCAAAATAATACCTGGATAGGTGTAACACTGTGAGATAATGACAATATACATTGATATTATACATAATTTCTCATATCAACAATGTGGAGCTTGAGACAGGAAATAAGAAAGGTCCTTATCACTTTACAACATCTGACCTCTTTATACTGTAACCTAACACTCAAATGAGTGAAAATATCAGAAATGAATTTATCATAAAAATTTGAATATATGGAAATGAATTTCAATTTTTTGTCACACACAATTCTTCCCCCCGCATCCACCTTACTTTTAAAACCATTATGACATCACATTTAGATCTAGGCTACATGAAACACTACTAATATCATATTATATGAGTTTATCATTTTTCATTCTGTAACAAATAAATAATTGTCCTACCTTTATTAAGGAGTCACTGCAAAGTGTACCTACTCTAATATTGTACTTTGAGTCAATTATTTCAAAAGCTTTACAAATCAAGAGCTAATATAAATCAAACGCAGGTTCAAAGCAAGTATAATCAATTACTTCTAACATTACAACTTTCGAATACTACCTACACATCAAGATACACGCCTCACAACATCAACAAAGTTAATGAAAATTCGCACGGGATCAGAGTTGAGCTTTTTGAACGCCTGGCATTCTTCTCCGCTTAGAACAGGTGCAAGAAACAAAACGCAATGAAAGTGAAATCGACGAGTGTCGAATTAATAAAAGACGAATATTAAAGAAGAATGTAGAAGAGAATGATGGTGTCTGAGTGGAATTGCAACCGGTTGACAGACGGCGCGCTGCGTTGACAAAATTGTTTGGCGCGTTCAGTGTAACCTGATGGGAGTGTTGGTGGGGGGGGGGGGGGGGCTTTAGGAGAGACTGAGAAGGAATATGTGAATAATGCCAATGCGAATGTGAATGTGGATTCACGCTGTTACTGTAATTCGGAAACGAGTAAGCCAATTATGATGTATCGTGTAGCTTTGAAAGCAGAGTGTTCTTCCTTACTATGTCTCTCTCACTCCACCATCTTCGCTCACCTTTTCCGTCTCTTTCCACATTGACGCTCGCAATATTCGTCGACGCGATGAATAATTTATTCGAATAGCGAGCGGCGCGGCGCTAAAGATATTATCGGCTTCAATGGGGAATTAGGACGATAAAGGCATTTCGCTTCTCGCCTTCAATTCTCAGCTCATGGCCTTTAATCTCAAGGCGCGAACGCGGCGCCAACGTAGAGATTCGCGGCATTTAACAGCCATAAGGAGTAGAGTCTCTTACACTGCCCGATTTTAAACCCCCACCCGCCTAAACCGCCTTAAAGAGAGTCTACAGAATCCCGGAACGCTGAGTAAAGGCGAAAACGCTCGGATTATATTCAGTCAAGTGAAAAAGGAACCGTACCGACACAGTATCGTCGCTGTCGTCTTGATTTGCCATCTCTGTATGTGAATGTCTTCACAAGATGTAGCAACCAACAGTCGTCTCTAGTTCCCAATCCATTCATCAACAATGCATCAAAAAATAACTTCAGACTAAGAAATCAGATCACACAAGAAACATCGTGCCATGGGTTTATTTAGTGAAATTCAGTAACATAATTATGTGTGAATGTAGTGGGTTTTAAATAAGATTATGTGAACATTTGTGAAGTACAGTAGTATTTACTAGAAGGTAATAGACTGATCTGAGTAACATCCTTCTGGGTTTTTACATTATTCAAAAAACTTCCTCATTTGAAAAATCAGTAAGGAAGAAGATATTGAGAGAAGAAAGATAGATCACAAGGAAAGAGTAGGTGAAAGTCTGTTAAGTTTGTCCAAAGATAAATAGTATGGATGCTAAAAAAATTTATTATAAAAACGACATAAAGAAGGCAAAATGTAAGAAAAATTATTTCATAAGGAAAAGAGAGAATTTACTTTCTTCTAAATTTTCCTTTTTTTCGAATAATTCATCTTATGGCTATCGATTACAGGTGCGTTCTTACTGCCTAGTCCTTTTTCTTAAAAAAGAGGTTGCTTTGATGGAGAGAATATTTGTGATAGTGCTAGTGTTTATTGATTACAATAATTCAAAAACAGAATTCATGGCAGATTATAAAAACGGTGTATCAAGGTAATTATTCAAACAACAATTGAAATGTGGTGGTGTAGTAAGGGAACGTCCAAAAAAACCTTTTAGAAGGTCAACGGATGAATTACACGAAAATGTGCATCATTCCGAAGACGAATCTAATATGAATCTGCAGTGAGCCGTTCTTGTGGAGAAAGCTGAGATCAGCTTGGCAACGCATCGTATTGCTTGTAGATCCCTAGCAAGGGTCACGGAGAAAGAAGGGCGCTCGCTCTTTTGCCCTGGAGATCATTCGGTCCCAAAGACTGATTAACTACAGTCTACAGACTAGTCAACGCTGGCGAAAAGATAGGCTACAGGAGGCGATGGCAAACCCGTGTATTGAGTGAGCATCCCCAAGGAGAAAGGAGATACTCCATCATGGAGTTGGTTCACAACTGAATATCTTGGATTTTCGCTTCACCACTAGTCCCCCAATCGGATATTCTCCCGATTAACGGTCTCGTTCCAGAAAGAGAGAAGACGAAAAAGGAAGAGGAATAAAGAAAAGAGATTGGACAAAGAAGAAATAATAAAGACGTGTGGAAAAGTGTAGGGTGAAGGGATGAAGTTTAAATTAAAGAAGCGAAGAGAAATAGAGAAGGGAAAGTGGTGGTGAGGAGAAAAGAACAGGATGAATAAGGGAGATTCAAGAAGGGAAGAAGAAGAAGAAGAAAAGAATAAGAAGAAGTATGAGAAAAATAAGAAGAGTAGAAAAGATACAAAAGGGCAAATAAAGAAACAATTGTGAGTGGGAGAAAGGAAAGGTAATGAAAGATCACAGCAGAAGAGAAGGTGAAGGATGAAGAAGAAAGGGGAAGAAAAAGAGGAGGCGAGATGAAATAGTGGATGATTTGATAAAAAATGTTGAAGAAAAAGGTAAAGACGTTTTTTAAAATTTGTTTTATTTTAAGCTTTCCAGTCGTATTTGTTCTAAGGATCTAGATTTGATTTAAGACTAATGCTATTCAATTCTTCAAGTTTTTTATTACTTTCTATTTGTTTTTTTTATCGTTTTTTCTCGCTTGAATTCATGTACAAGTATGAGGCGCCCCACACAGGAGTTCCTTAGGGGCTGCCATATTAGACAATATGCATGCATTATTTATTATACAGTTAGTTATGTTTGTTTTTATGAATCAATTTGAAAGTGTACAAGTATTGTATGTGCTATTGGTCGAATAAATTATTATTATTTATTTATTTATTTTCAATCTTTGAAATATTTATTACATTAGTAAATTATTATGATAAATATTAATTATAAACTAAAGTAACTGAAAATTTAACTAAAATAAGTAAAATTCTACAACTCTAACGTAGAATCGAATTTTCTTAAAAGTGAAATGGCCTTCGTGATTTCAATGCGATCCCTTTCAGAATATACCTACACTGAAAAATTAATAACTGACAAATATTGTTCAATTATTTTTATTATATTAAAACCTCAAAATATTCACTTCCAATTCATGATTGAAACAGTATATCCTTATTTATACTACTCCTTAACATCAACTAAAGGTTATATACAATTTTCATATTAACAGAAATATCATTATTATCTTAATTAAAATTATTAAGTTCACCTGATTGGTCAAAACGGGCTTGTTTCACACATAATCGGCTTTGGGTAGCCGATGTCGTTTACCCGGCATATTTTATCACGTTGCATCACATGATTTAAAAAATCGGGTAGGTGTGAATCGCTAAATAAGATCGGCCTGGTAAACGACACCGGTTGGTTAGCAGACTGCCAGTTATGTGTGAAACTATCCTATTCGAACTAAATTGAAATGAAGACTCAAGGAATGCTGATTTTTGTTCAATATTGGGCCGATCCTTGCGAAACCACCGCTGAATGATGCTCTTTCATTCAAATTATTTTATAGTGCTCGAATAATTAATGTAAAAGCATAAAAAACAGGTCGAATTGAGAACTGTTTGGAAGTACGTTAAAATTACTATTGAATCTTTCGTCATATCGTAACACGATTCCAGTAGTTTATCAGTTATGGCTGTGTATCACTTATTGGCAAGTTAATGATGTTATGGAACTACGGTATCTTGCTTTATTCATTAACTCATTCCTATAATTAGTTAATACGTAATATAATGGCTCACACACAAATTACAACCCCGTGAATAACGTCTCAATCAAAAATACATAACTCCAAACCATTATTTAAAACATTATTGAACGCGGGTACATAAATGTTTGAAATTGAAAACTCTGATTAAAAAATTCACAACATTATAAGCATGTGTTTTTTACCTTGACTGCAACAATGTGAGGAGTTTTCTAGAAGATAACAGTATTCTTATCATTCCAGTGTTACTCTTTCCAATTTCCGGCTGCAACATAAGTAAAAGTTACCTTGAACAAGTTGAAAAACTTTCTTTATTAAAGTTTTATTCACAATCAGAGCAGTACAGCTTGACACACACACCAATAAATAATTAGACAATAAAGAAAACATACTAATAAATAATTGAAATGTGTTTGGAACAATAATTATAGAGCTCTCCTGTTCAGTGTTAATTACAGAGGAATTTCCCTTCTGGATTGCACATACAAAGTTCTCTCAAGAATAATTTATAATCGAATCAAAGATCAACTTGAAAAAGAACTAGTAGAATATCAGAGTGGATTTCGCCCGTGGAGAGGTTGTCCAGATCATTATCATGAAGTTAATTATAGAATATTTCAGACAAAGGGAAAAGCAGCTTGTAATATCATTCATAGATTTTAAAAAAGCATATGATTGTATACGTAGAAAGTCTCTTTTTATGATCTTGAATAATTTTGGACTGCACCCAAAACTGGTGAGAATGATTGAATTGACACTTACTGACACAGCTTCACGGGTGAAATTCAGAGAAGTCTCAGATCCATTTGAGATAAAAACTAGACTTCGTCAGGGTGATGGCCTGTCACCCCTCCTATTCAACTGTGTTCTGGTGTTCATCATGCATGAATGGGAAAAACTTAACAAAAAGAATGTTTGTGTTGGAAGGCATATGAAAATAAACTGCCTTGGTTTCGCTGATGATCTTGCTCTTTTTGGAAATAGTATTGCTGAAGCAAGAAAGCAGATTAGTTCTCTCAGTGAACTTGCGGCGAAAATTGGCCTAAAAATTTCTCATGAAAAAACAAAAATCCTAGTCCATAAGAATCTTCTAATTTCCAAAGTGAGAATTTGTGATCATGATATTAGTCTTGTTGAAAATTTCAAATATCTGGGTGAAAACATCACAAGAAATAACAATGAGAGAATAAACTGGATAGATAGAGTCAACAAACTCACAAGATATGCGAAGCAGACACAAAATGTTTATGATAAGAAGTGTCTCTCAATTAACCCCAAACTTCAGCATTACAGTACAGTCATTCTTCCAGTGATCACATATGGTAGTGAAACAATTTTTAGCCTCAGGAAAATCAATTCAGAACACAAATTGTCGAAATTAGAACGTCGAATAATTAGGAAGTGCCTGAACAAGAGATGTTTTACTGATGGATTTTGGAAACCTGTTTCAAATGAAGAGGTTTACAGGAACTGTGAACCAATAGTGAACCAAATGAGAAAAAAGAGAGTCTCTTTCTTTGGACATCTATTAAGGACTGACAATTCCAGAATCTCCAATCAGATTATACATTTCTTTCTGAACAGAAAATCTCAGCCTTACTGGATCAAAGAAGATTTGAATGAGCTCCAAATTTCGCTTGAAGATCTGAAAAGTAAATCTGGAAATTATCAGAAGTTGAAAATCACTAGACAAAAACAGAGAGATCCAATTAATCAACGGGCAGTAGTGATTTCTGTTGAGGAGCGCCAAAGGAGGTCAAACAGGTTGAAGAAGTACTGGAGAAAGGTCAAGGAGAGAAATTTACAAAGAAATATATCAAAATACCAGACATCCAGATAGAATGACTTATTTGATAAACTTATGTAGTCCAATGTGGCTTAAAAATAAATGAAGCGTTATTAGCGTTACCGTACCGTGTATTGTCAGATTTTTGTAAATGTTATTTATGTGCATTATTAATTAATTTTTCTATTCTTTCTATTCATTCTATTCATTTTCTTTTCTATTCATTTATTCGCCTACCACCAATCAACAATATCATTACGTTAACAAATTTCAACAATGGTGGGGTGTAAAAATGTTTAAACAATAATATTATAAACGTCAATCAGTATGTAAAGCGAGCCGTCTGCCGGTTATTGACAAGTAAATAACTTGACCAACAAATACACACATACTGGTACAGCTTTCGCGTGGATTATTCGATTAAAATCAAAACAATATGGACCTAAACAATGGTTGAAGAGTTATTTTGAACTTATTTTGAAAAAACCACGGGCTGCTAAATAGGATGGACCGTGTATTGGAAAGTAATTAAATATTTCGTCAGTAAGGTTGCAGATCGTTTGGAGTTCATGGAAGAGAGGATTGTGTGTGTTAGTATGTTTGAGAGAGAGAGAGAGAGAGAGAGAGAGAGAGAGAGAGAGAGAGAGAGAGAGAGAGAGAGAGAGAGAGAGAGAGTGAGTGAGTGAGTGAGTGAGAGAGAGTGAGTGTGTGTGAGTAAGAGAGAGAGAGAGCGTGAGTAAGAGAGAGAGAGAGCGTGAGAGAAATGAAAGGGCGAGTGTGAGAGTGTGTGAGAGAGGAGCTGTCAGCAATGACCCGTCGGTCGTTCTTTGTTGAAATTCGAACAGAGAAATCAGGGGCGCATTGTTGCCGTTGTCGTTGCTAATCACAATTTCCAATTATCGTCAGCGCTTTGTTTGGAATTTCAATTGAAAACTGCGATAATTGTTGGACAGTCAGTCGTTGGATTGAGGCGGTCGGGCGCGCGCTCGCTATTCTGGCGTTGTCGCTTCCTGTCGGTCAGTGAGCGTCGGCCTACTCCGACGCCGGCCGATATTAGCGCCGTGCCGCGACGTGATTTATCGGTCAATCGAACCATCGCCGATCATCATCGCCGCACAACACACGAAACAACAAGCCAGCCGCCATTGTGACAATCATTTTCCATTAGCCGCCCTCCGAATATGATTTATAACCTCTGACGCGTCATCGGCTTCCTTCCGTTCCATTCGCACCCGAATCAAGCATCAAGGTGCCCCAACCATAAATCGTCCAATATTCTTCGACGCTACCAAAAATTTACATCAGCTACAGCTACGTAACAAATTGCATTTGATTGTCGTACAGTAGACCCTATTACATTCACGAAATATCCAAATCCCCATGAAGCCCACGTAAAATAATATAATATCATAGACGCCTGCACGCGACAAAAAATAAATACAGATTTTCATCAAACACTTTTCAAATAGATTTTCATTATCTTCAATTAAATGACATATCATCGTGCTATTATATGTTGGGCTCTCCAACTCAGAAAATGTTAGATAAGTAATTATAGTAGATTTTCGTGTAGTCTTTTATATGCTGTTTTATTAAACTACCCCAGTCTAATAAAAGATTGACTATTTTTTCGCTTTGATTTTTTGTAGTTTTAAAAGTTTTTAATTTAGTACTTCAAACACTATTACTCCAATCCAAATTTCAATTGGAAATTCATTTTAACTCAAAACATTCAATTCATTGCCATTAAAACTAGATTAGAAACTAGTTAGTTTATTATTTGTATTATCGAGTTCAATTCAAATCAGTTCAATTTATTGTAATTTATTGTTGTGTTCGTAATAATAATAATAATAATATTTTTATTTTTTTATTTTATTATTTGTTATTATCTTACTTTTACATGACAAAATCAATAATATAAGTACAGTATACAGACACAAGCATAATTAATACATACGAGAATATATGAGAATAGTATACTGTGAGAATAGTAGTAAAATAGTAAATTTCATCATCTTTATTATGTTGGTTACCCTTTGATGCTAATTTTAGCTTTTATTAAGGGTTTTATAGGTCTTAGTGCATCAGATCCGATGTGATATACATCCTCACCAGTGTTTCCAACCTAGAAATGTTTTTTTTACATATTTGACGGTTCTCCAGCTGAAATAATGTTTTTGCAAGAGTTCTCCAATTAGATACTTTTCTCTCAGAGCTCTCAAGCTAGAATGAATGGATGGCATAGGAAAAGAACTGTGCCATAAGTTGAATTATTTATTTATTCCAAATAATTTTATATTTATCAGAGTTCTCAAATTAGATACTTTTCTCCCCCAACTCTACAACTGAAATGAATAGATAGTATGGGAAAAAATAATTTTATTTCTAAATAAACAACAACGGTACAACAATCTTCAGCATACACAAGTACATTGAAATACATTGTGATATTCATTGAGAAAGTAAGCATTCCCGAGAATAGCCTATATGGGAGTTGCCATCAAAATATTAAATATCTAATATTTTTTAGTGATAACAATAATATACTTAATGAACATAATATACAAGCAACAGAACTCAGAATTCGAAATAAAAAATAATCTAATATAAATCGAAAAGAAAAAATTGCGTAATGATTTAAATAATTAATTTCTGTCAAATAATTTTGTATTTGCCAGACTTCTCAATAGATATTACAATAGAAAAATTGAGGTGGGTTAAATATCACAAATATGACTAGTGAAGATGAAGACCTAAAAAAATTGAGTGGGAGCGTCAAGACATCTCAAGTGATGTTTGTCGTCGCCGTCGTCTCCAAGCAGTCGTCTGCTGCGCTTTAGGATCGATAACGTCTAGATACGACGTCGAGAAGACGGTAATTGTAGGCGGCTGCCAAGTTTGTTCATTAAAAAGGGCTTAAGCGTTACCCCGGGGCCTCCGGGGCCAGCCGAGGCCGAGGCCGGGGCCGAGCTACATCTAATGGCCAACGCTTCCCGTTGACGGCTGGCTGCTGCTATATTTCAGGTCGAAATTCATCGCTGCCACCGCCTTCACTGCGCCGCCTCCAGGGCGAAGGGGTGGCAGCCCAAGTGGTCGCGGAGGGGGCGGCTAATAGGCGCCTAGTCGTGGTCTGGACTGTAACCTCCCCTCGACACCCCTCGCCATCGGACACAGCAATTGACACCCGAGAACCAATTAAACGAACGATCGAACGAAATAAGAGAAGACGTACATCACGACAACGACGCGTAATGATGACTTGGGGAAAGGGGGGAGGGGCAATGACGAAGCGAGAAAAGAGGAAGGTTGATCGGGAGGAGGGGCAAAGGGTGAAAGAGCACACAGTTCACAGGGCACACGCTAATCCGCGATACTAAATCAAATTGACGAGAAAACTAGTTGGATGAATATGCTGCTAGCCGCGTCGACGACTTATTCTCGCTGGCATTGGAAATTCAGAGTAACAGCAGCAGCAGCATTTGCAACATCAATTTCTGCGCCAACTGTCAATTATTGCTCCCTTTCATAAATTTCGCATCGCTCTACGAATTTGTGCTCCATGATGTATTTCGTTTGACCAGTACAGAATGGTGATGCAAATTCACAACTGTGGATTTCTGATTGCTATTCAGTATAGACTGGACTGGGATGCGTGACGTACAAGAAATTAATTTACATGTGATAGGTAACTTCGATGCAGTAGGTAACTTCGATATGATAGGTAACTTCCAGACATTCACGATACACTTCATTCTTATTGCATTTCTTCTCAATTGAAATATTTATTTGAGGAAATAAGCTCCCTGATATGAAGAAGAAGAATAAAATTTATTGTTGGATGAACGTTTGCTCCCTTCATCAGAATAGGGTTGGAATTATCGTTTTACTACATTTTAAAGAATGTATTATTTAAATTATGCATTAATTCATGTGCCTTTGAAATGAAATGAAATGTAATGAAATATAGCTTTATTCACAAATTTATAAAGAAAAATGTATACACAATATCAAATTTAATCAATACATTAATACTAAATAGTGAATAATAGTATTGAATACTGCAATTGTGAATAAAACCAAGTAAGACATCCCGAGGCCTGGCCTGTGTGGGATGTGTATCAGCGGATCCATTTTTATTTTGATTTTAATTGATAACAGGAAAGAGACTGCAGAGCAATATCATTATTTTACAATATAAAAGAATAAAAAGAATTTACGTAAAAATTACGAGACGTTTGTCAAGTATAGTCTGTGTGGACTATGTTTCCAAAATAAATCCTCTTCATCTGACTGTCGTTATTGCAAACCCCCCCCCCCCCCCATCCTCTAATATTTATCAATTAAATACTGCTCCACACGCTCCTAGGTCTCAATATTGGTATCCCACCAACTATAAAATCGCTATTATAAATATATTTTTAGCCGGTTATTGAACAAGAAGTGCTCGAAAATATAAATTCTCTTCACAGTTATAGTACACCAGGACTTGATGGTATTGACAACAAAACAATAAAACACCGCATTGCAAAGCCATTTACAGATATACAGTATATTCAACGAAAGTCTTGCAAATGGCATATTTCCAAACTAAATGAAAGAGATACTAATGAGGTCCTTACGTAAAGGAGGCGACAAACAAGATCTAAATAACTACTGGCCTATAGCCCTAGTAAGCATTATATCAATATATAATTATATCGACATATCAATATAACAAAAAAATCTAAATATATATCAATACATCAATATTTAAAAAAATTCATATATCAATATTTAAAAAATAATTCATATATCAATATAATATTTCTTACTAGTAAGAAAACGTCTGGCGAGTTACCTAAAAAAAAAATCACCTTCTATCTATCAGCAGTTCGGCTTCCGGCAAAACAGGAGTACAGAGGACGCCATTTTCTAGCTAACAAGGTCTGTAACTGATAACTTGGACAATGGTAGAAAATGTACCGGTATTGCAGTATTTATGGATTTGGCAAAAGCCTTCGTATCAGTATAACACGGCTCACTTTTGAAAAACCTTCAAGCTGTTGGTGTGAGGGGAATAGTCTGGGCATGGTTCAAATAGTACTTGCGGAATCGGGTTCAAAGAATAATAAATGAAGCGCAGTAGATGCCTAAAAATAAATTTTGGAGTATCAGAAGGAAAAGTGCTTGGGCCTATATTGTAGCTTATTTTTGCCTACGAACTGAGCTCAATTGATATCGATGGAAAAATTATTGCTTTTGCTGACGACACTGCAGTCTCATTCCAAGGCGAAAACTGGGATTTAGTCTACAAGGCAGCTGAGCTGGGAAAAAGTTACAACTTTAGGACAAAATTTTAACCCTCAACAATTCGAAGTCAAAGTTCATTACATTTTCATTAACAGAGACCACAGCAATAGCCTCTCCTTAGAAATTAGAAAAATCATCCCAGTCCATACCTTGAAGAAAAAATTCAAGATATGGTTAATTGATCACGTAATAGATCAATCACAGTGAAAAATTTGTTCCATAAGCTCATAGAAACAATCAAATTTGGTTTCGTTAAATTGTATTCACAAAACTATCTATTATAGCCTACATTCTGTTTTTGTAATTTCTTCAAGATTCTCAGCAATATAGTCAGCAATTATATAGACTAACTATCATCTAGTGTGCAAGGATTTTTCGCACAATGGAACTTTTATTTGTATAATCTGAACCTATATTTTTTGACTAATTTTGTGGCACACCAAAACGTATTTGTATAGTAGGGGTCACCAATAATTAACAATATTGAATTATTTGTCTAGTGTTAACAAATTGATTTGTATTCTTATTTGATTATAATATTTAAGTTGTTGAATTAATTAATCAATTTATTTTTTATACTAAATTATTCTTGTTCCCTTAATTCTTTCTTCCATCATGAGTTTAGGCAGTTCGTCCCTACTCATTCACTCAAAAACAATTCTTCGAAGGAAATGGATTAAATTTATAATTTCTGTTAGATAAAAACTTGTTAAAATGCATCTGAATTTGAATGGAGTTATATTTTTATGAGGTAATTAAAATATTTCAGATAATAAGCATCACTCATGGATAAATTAGTAATTATTTAAAATCAGGATTATGATTAAAAGAAAACATTATTTCCAGTATTTCCGGTATAAGTGAATTCTTGTCTGTGAGAAAAAGTTAGTAGCCTATGCTATTTGAGGTGAGCTAATTTATCTCTCCAATCTTCGTGAAATTTTAAGCTTTCTGCCACCTTTCTCGCCTGCAACATTTTTCCCCCAAGAGATACAGAAATCTATTACGTTCTTGAACCATAAATAGCCATCCCAATACATCTAGCAAAGAAAGTAGAGCTTTCCATAAGCATAAATAGAGAGGCATCAATGATACTCGACTGGCGTTTTCTGTACAATTAAGTAGGATTTTCCATGAAATGGTCAAATGAAAATATCAGAAGAAATGTTGAAACGCTGTGCTTTATACGGCGAGTGGAGGGTATTTCGCAGAACAATTTCCGACTAAAAGTGTTATCCCTCATGAAATGAAGCTTGTTACTGGAAAAACCACGAATATGGCGGAGCAGCTGTCGGGAATCGTGCTATATTCGTCTCTCTTGCGCTCTTTCTCTTTTTCTCCGACTCGCGAGAGTCAGACGTTGGCTTGGCGAGAGAGTCAGGCTTGGCTCTTCGCTCAGCATGTTATCTAATCCTGCCTCGTTGCCTGGCAAGTTTCTTTTCCTTCTCCCAAGAGATTAAACCCTCCCCAATATGCGAACAGCCTAAGGGAGCAGATGTTATTCTCAGATTCCCAAATATTGTATCTCTTCCAAACACTGCGGCTGTCAAACGTGTAATGAAAATGACGATATATTCTGTGCTCGCGGCATCGATTGAAAACGCCAACATTGCTGTTCGATTCCCAGCTGAGAAAAGACGACGACTGCCTTCAAATAATTTCGTTTGTTCTGTTCTCGGAAAACATTGTTTGGTATCAGAATAACAACACACTAGAAAATAGAAGGTATTGATCTGATCTTGGATGCCTCGATGATCGGGTTGGACGATTTGGCGTAATAGGAAATGATAGAAGTGGAGTAGTAGACTGTAATAAACAGTAATATACAGTAATAAAATGCAATGATGGGCATCTTGGAGTGGGGGGGAAGATGTGGAAGTTGTCCCCCCGCCCCATAATATTATATATGTACATTTTTTATTATTGCAATGTAGACATTTTTTTGCATTCTATAAACTTAAACTGCAGTTTGTTTCATGAAGGCAGTTTAAAAGCGTTAAGAATGAAACGTTACCATGGGAGGGCCCCGTCCTCCATGTTTTTGTGTGAAGTATTACTTAGGTTAGCACCCCCCCCCCCCCCCCAACCAATTCATTACCAAGTACCACCTTCTATTTATCTATTTATTCTATTAATTCTATTTATCTTGATAATTTAATTATAGGAATACAAATTAGACAGAAGACATTTTTAAGAGTGATATTAAAACTGGATTTGAAGTAGAGTTGTCAACAATAGGAAATAAGAAAATAAAGCAAAATAATATCACAATATTGTAAATGGAATATCTACAGAAGCGTTTAAACCAAACTAAGCAAGTTCGAGGAAGAGATAATTATAAGGACACAGCATCCCAAACTACAATTGTTATTTATTGATCGGAAAATAATTTTCGAAATGAGTACAAGAGAACGGAGAAGCATTCTGAGAGAAAACAATAGATTGAGAATATATATTATTATAAAGTTAGAGAGGATGGAAATCTTGACCCGTGGTGCATGAAAATTTGGGAAAGAAGTGACTTGAGTGTAAGTGTAAGTGAAAAATGTAGGATAAAAGAAGAATGATCAACTGGAATGTTGGCTAAATAGCTATGCAATTTTAAAACAAATAAGAGGAATGTTTTCAGCCAGACCCCGCAAGAGATTGTGATCAAGCCGCATTTGTGAAGTGACGCTGAGGATTTTAGAAATTCTGAGCAGTATCTACAAGTGCTCTCATCATACCTGTAATACTGTGCATGATTCATAACAATGATACAAACAACCATGATTGAAGATGCCTGCTCATGTTCTACAACAAGAACGAACAGTGCAATTCTAATGTGATAGTAAGAAGGGAAATCAGGGTGACCAATAAAATATGAACTTAACGATTGATCAGACGATTTGAAACAGCAGTGAGTAGTCAAGTGTTGCCACACATTCAACTGACGACTTGAATGCACGATGCTATGGCGTAGATAACGTGTAGTAGGCCTAACGTTATACTACCGTACGTAGGACTATCGATTACAATGTTAATGGTTGGCGAGTACCATAACGTAGGTCTGTGGCGTCATGGCTTGTAGCCACTCAACAGTCGACAGGAGCAAGAGCAGGAGGTCTTGCACTGCGACCGTGTAATCTGAACTACCGCTCGATAGTCATCTATAAATCGATTGTGTCGCTAAAGCCGATCAGCCGACAAATTCGATAGCTGGTGACAACAACAACAACAGCAACAGCAGCAGAAGCAGTGGATACCGATTAAAACGAGGTTATAGTTCACCATTCATGTCAAAGACTTACAGGGCTATGCAGTGCCAGTCAAATTGCAACCCTCCCACGTTGTGACGTCCTAATCCTTGTTCGAGTTAAGGTACCGTTGATGGTGCAGCCTGTTCAACGTTTTGTTGATCAGATCGATCAAAATTTTAATGATCTGCTTCAACCGAATAGCGAATCCTGTACTTCACACCCAGGGGGTGATGCGCAGAGATTTAACATTGGGAGAAATATCATTGTATAACGGTTTACTTGATTGTTCCTTTTTCGATCGGCAGCGATATAATTAAAAAGGCTAAACGGTGATTACTTTTATTAAATTAATTAAAGAAATATCAATGTGGAAACTAATTCTTGGAGGAAGGAGATTTTTTGGGAAATTTTTTTTTTTATTTAGACAAATGTGATTTCAACAATATCCTCACGCCAAAGAACAAGGGTTCATCCTTCTGCTGATTGGTGGTAATTGAAATGATTTTTTTGATATAATGAAAGTTATGATTATTCTTTCATGATTTGTAATTGATACCTTTCTGATTTTAATTGTAATTTGTATGACGTTATTTTGTCAATAAGAGAATTAATTCAATTCAACAAACTTTTACAGGGATATGGCGTTAGAAATGGGATTCTGCACATGGTAATGCCCACAATAGATCAGGATATATCAGAAGAATTGTAGCACACGTGCAAGATTGGTGTTTTCCAATTTCATTGAGAGTAGACTGAAAGGAAAAACTTGGAGCAAGAAACGTATATTTGACAGACATGATGAATGGATGGCCGTACACAGAACACTATTAGTGAGTGGGTGTCGGTGTTGGTAAAGGGGTTGGTAAAGGAAGGTAAAGGGGCGACTAGAAAGAAGGCTACTTCTCAACAAAAGATAAAATCGCTAGCTCACCTAACAAGACATATTACCGATGAAGTAAGAAACACAATCCAGATCCATTATCCAATTAAAATGGAGTCTTCGATACAATAAACTTCTGATTATTGCCTGGATCTCATTAAAATTAAGATAGATAACATTAATAACATTTCACCAACGATTCATTGATACACCAATGGTAATGACACAAGAAATTGATCACATCAATACGGGTTTTGATTTTTTTGTACATTTACTCGTAATACAAGTCTTGAATCTTTTTAGAAATAAGAAAGGGATTTTTTTATATTTCAAAATATCGCGGAAATTAGGGCATTGATAATCAATAACTTTTGCATACACAATCATAACGTAACTAAGGTTTACTTCTGCGTACAATCATACTTGCACAAAAGAATCAGCTCTGTGCATATCAATAGCGTCTTGTCAATTATGCAGAGTAGCTGATTAGAATTTTCTTCACGTTTATTTTCAATATCAGCTACCAACGTGCCTAGGAAAATCATAATTTCAGTAACCATCTAATAATATGATCCCAGGTTCGATCCCAGTTCTGACCGAAAGTTTTTACCTCGGGCCACTCCCGTGTTTCGAAGGACACGTTAAGCTGTCGGTCCCGGCTGCCTCAAAGACAGTCGTTAAGTCACGTCAGAGGCCCTGAACTTATTCAGGTGCGACCTGATAACTCTGACACCGGACCTGAGCCAACCAGGTCACACGATATTATTATTATTATTATTATTATTATTATATGATCGTTATCTCAGAAATAAAATTTTCTTATTTAAATGCAAAGAAGCAAATTATATTATGATGACATAAAGTATAATAATGACTTGAAAAAGCCGCAAAAATAAGGAATCAATCTATAGATTCTTCTAGAAATTGTTTTCAAAAAAGAATTGATGGTTCGATTATTAGGCATACAAATTTGTGAATATTTCTTAAAAAGTGAATCATGCATAACCTATCTAACTGAATTTAGTAAACTTGGAACTACCAAGGAATAGTTGACGTTACTTAGAGCTTTCCCACTTACTATCCATTGGCAAGGATGTAAAGTACCCAGCTTTTAATGGAATTGAGTTCATGCAAATTTATTCTGATGAATATGCATCGGCACCCTCATATGTGCTGGACGAATGTAAATTTCCAATCCCATGATGGTATCTCTTGTTTATTCTTTTCAATTACCCAGCGTCGTATTGGGAAGGAGATGGCTTCGTTTTTCGTGTAATTCGCATTTGCTGCTTATTCGTGAATTCGTTTATCTATTAATTAATCTTGTTTAACACTATTCAGGTGTTCTGAATCCTGCAACGCATTGTTTCAGCTTCTGTTTCAGTGCCTTCAAGAGAAATTCACTCGAGAAATATGATATCTCGATTATAACATTAGAATATAAGGACTTCCAAATGGATAATAAGATTGATGAAACTGGAAATGCAGACAAATTATGCAGAAAATGTGCTCAAAACAAAAAACGGAAAATAATGAGTAGATGACAAGCAAGAAAGATTGCAAGACGTGATTGAACTATTGACATTTACATAAAGAGGAGAGTACAGAACAATAATACAATAATATGTATTTGACTGTTCTGAATCTAAATAATCTGGACTGAACTGTATTACTCCCACCAGCGAACAAGGTTTTTTCCTTCTGCTGGTTGGTGCCAAAAAAACACTCATTTTAATTTATTTAAGAAGTTATTTTATTTCATGCATTAATTTATTTAAGAAGTTATTTTATTTCATGCATTAATTTATTAATATTAAGTTGATAAAACTTAAATTTGTTTGTAAAGTTGTGGCAATAAAGAATTGAATTGAAATTGAATATGCCAAAGGATTCCACATATTTTTATAAAAATAAACTTTTTTCGTAAAAATCGGAATTAAAAGATAAAACCAACTATTGGAGAAAATTTTTAAAGTAATTTCAAAATTGCTGTTCCTATGAATAACATAATTATTCAACTTGATTAAATGATGTCTATAATTTATGTAAACTTCAGGTTGGTTGGTTGGAATTTGGAAAACTGTAATATAATGCTACAAATGCGAGATAAGCGTTGTCTACACACTCTTCTAAAGTTTGTAAAGTTGTGGCAATAAAGAATTGAATTGAAATTGAATATGCCAAAGGATTCCACATATTTTTATAAAAATAAACTTTTTTCGTAAAAATCGGAATTAAAAGATAAAACCAACTATTGGAGAAAATTTTTAAAGTAATTTCAAAATTGCTGTTCCTATGAATAACATAATTATTCAACTTGATTAAATGATGTCTATAATTTATGTAAACTTCAGGTTGGTTGGTTGGAATTTGGAAAACTGTAATATAATGCTACAAATGCGAGATAAGCGTTGTCTACACACTCTTCTGTGAGCATTGCTTCCAGTAAGCAATGAACGTGATTTAAAGCGGTTTTAAGTTCACTCTTTGTTTCCTCGCTATCCTTTGGACATCTCCCTCACTTCTATCTCCATATCTGCATCTCTCGCACTTTTGCACTCGATCAAGATCCTTCTAGAAACATCTTCATTGATCTATCGGCTTCCTGCGTGACCAAGTAGTTCATGTTACTGGAAAACAGAAGAAGGATCCAGAATGAATGGAAACAGCATAAAAAGGAATCTCGCCGTGTGTCAGTCCTCTCATGTGTGAGTCAGTCTCTTTCGATCTCCTCGAGTACGAGACCGCGTGGCAGGTATACAAACCAGTGACAGTTCACGCAGCCAGTGTAAATTAATACAAACCGTGCTATTACGAATCCCGTGCAGTGAGTGACAGAATACGAATCCAGTGCACCAGGAAAGACAAATTCAGCTCAAATCCAGCGCAGCTGCAAAGACAAATTAATGTATACTATCCTTATTGACAGTATAAAGACATTGTGCTCACACATATCAAGTGTTATTATTTGGGACTATCGAATAACATATCAGACTGTGTTTTGTAAGTGTTTAACTGATCTTTTTGACATTTCTTTCTACTTCATTGTACAATATTGTTTATTTAATTTTTGATCGGCCCATTCTTAATTAGTGATCAATTTCTGTATGTAGATACCATAAGTTCAGTATTAGCTTAGCATATAATGATCTGCTTTTCTTTTCTTGTGACATGTATGTGTTAATAGACTAATTTGTGTAAAGTGCGAGTGTTAACTTCAATGTTGTCAGCTCTATTTTAGCTACAGAACCCATAACAATAATTAATGAAAATTAATAGTAAATATAAATAATTATTGGTCAAGAAGTGGAGATTTTCTGTTAATAATCATTTCAGATAGTTGTTTCATACCTAATTTTTCAATCTCATTTACATAATACATGTGAATATGAATAAATTTCAATGGAGAGATAATCACAAAATAGGTAATCAAAATATTAGACTTTCCTATTGCAAGTTATTAAATTTAGATAATAATGTATTATTTAATGTAGATGGAATTAGTTTATTTATTTATTCATTTAAGAACATATAAAGGCTCACAAACAATTCCAAGGAGAGCCTTATTGATATGATTTACATAATTAAAGAAAGCTATGGAAAAAAGAAAAATAGAACAAAATAATAATAACAACAATAAAATAATAATAATGAAAAGAAACAGTAAATGAATATTTCTTATTTATTCACTCAATACAATTTATTGTGAAGAAACAACAGGCTTTTCAGCCCTTCTTTCACAATAGACATCACACATTTTTGTAGTCTCACTACAGGAAATTTTCTCTTGGGGAAAAAATATACGGTGATATGAGAACAATTAGTTGAAGAAAATTAATGTGAGAATGCACTAGAAACGAAGCATAGAAAACAGTTCCAAGAGATTTAATAATAAATTTGCTAGAGATCTCAAATAGATGATTCAGAGGTTTCACATTTCTTTTGAAACTTTCAAGTCGACAACTACTGCAAGTTCATTGTTTAGAACTACGGATTATTGAAATTACTGGAGAGGTTGACAATTCCAGAACATTACCAGCCATCACCCAAAAAGTGGAATAGACTCCCTACTAATTATTTGAAATATGGAAAGGTTCAACGAAATTTATGAAATACTTTCTTGATTGATCAATTCAATTTTTAATGTAGTTAGGCTATTATAAATCACTCAATCATCTTTAAAAATTGTAACTTTAAAATCTTTTTGAAAACTGCTTCAGTTCAAAAAATTGTCTTTCGACTGAGATGCAATGTTTTAATGAGCCAACAAATTCAAAGTTTCTAAAGTAAGAAAACAAGAATCCGAAAAAGCTAGTAATAAGAGGCCATGTTAGAAGTTTGAGTTCAAACAGTACTTATTTTGCCGCTTTTTTGCCGTCACTAGATTGGCGCGCTGTTGGCACGATGAAACGAATAAGAGCATCCGGTGTAACTTTGAACAAAATGACCAAAACAGAATCAGCCATACATTCCAATTTACCATTCGCTAGCTCAGTGCGTCGGGGCGCAACCCTTATAAGTGCCGGATTAAATTTTATAATAAGCTCCTCTAGTGAAGGCAGACAAAACTTTTCAAAACTTCCCCTTTATTAAACTGAATTTGTAATGGGAAACTCCTTATGGAAAGTTTTCTATGTCAATTTGGTAACTGAAAGCTGGTCTTGAAAGGAGAAATTTTTAAGTAAATATTGTCCTGTACTAATATCAGCTATTTCATTAGTGTAGTTATTGTAAATGTACCGATAGCTATTGGTAATTCATATTTGATAATGTGAATTGATCCAGTGATAGAAATGTCAGATTTATATTGTAATTGCACCCAGATCCAAACAACTAGTCAAAAAAGCAAAATTCAGTAGAAGATAATTTTTAACGCAACTGATTGATAAATGATAATAATTGCTTTTGCAACGATGACTGCCTTTGAAAACCACAAGTGAGATGTACTTTATGGCACGAGCGAAGCTAATTCTGATTGGTCTAGAACCTGTAGGATATAATCTCTTTTTCTTTTTGGAGGATGAAGCCCACTTAGGTCAGAGACCTGTGCGTGGGTAGTGAGTTAGATGATGGTGATTGATGAGTTTGACCTACAGATTTAGGTGGGCTCCGAACTACCAGGAAGTAATTTTACAGAAGAGAAAAGATTATTTTTTGCTGGCCAATCCAATCGGTCACCTTTGCAAAGAGGGCTCTGGAATTCGTAGCTCATCTTTATCTGACGGAACACATACTGTACCTGCTACGGCTCACGGCTAAGACTTCCCTCAATGTGATGCTCACATGAGTCTTGAGATTTGCGCATTGGTGAATGAGGTGAATGGGCGAATGATGACAGAGAAAACCCATGACTGAACGAGATTCAAACTCGTCGCAGTAATACGACAAAGCCTGCCTTATCTTATCTCAGACAAGCTCTCCAACTAACTTGCAACAGCAAAAAGTATCGAAAAGTGATTCCCGTGTTATAAAAGCTTCATTATGCAACAGTTTTGATTGGTTGTGAATAAAGTTAGCTGTTATAACACTACGTTTCAAACATTAATGAATATTCTAAATTACTTTTATGTAAACAGTATCGTTGCTTTATACACATACACACGATACCAAAGCAGTAAACTTTCGACCAAACGACTCGTAGTCTATTGACAAAGGTTAAAATGATGAAGTCATTGATGACTTAATGATGAAACAAAGACTGGATATCGTGAAAAAATGAATCAATGGAAGATTATCGATCTAACCCGACGATCACTCAGGACCAAGTTCTCATTCTTTATCAACAAATTATCACCTATGTCATCAACAGTTTACACAGCCAATTCTTTTTAAATTTCCATTATTGTATTTTTTATCATCTTTAACAATCCACTTGACCTTAAATAAAAACAATATTGCACGTTACAATCACTCTTGGACCTAAGAGTTGCTGATCTTGATGATTCTGTTATCATGTACATTGTAAATTTGTACAGATACTCATCTAAATCTACGAGCCTCATCGGATCTTTCAAGTAGTCGAATCCCAATCCCGTTAACGGACATAAGATCTTTCGTGTAGTCGGACCCTAACCAACTCGATGCTTTCGCTTCCTTGCTGCGTCCTGCGTTTCTGGCTTGGGATGTTTGTTAATTAGTAAAAAAGGAATCTAATCAAATGAGACCTGAACCTGAACCAAGTCTGATTTCTTGGAGATTTGAATAATTGAATCAGTAAGCTTCTTCAGAAGCTTGATGGTGTATCGTAATTGCTTACCTGCGAACACAGACAGCAAGCAGGGCAGATTGAGTGCTTAGCAGAATAACTTATTCAAATTCATCTAATCTTCTCTTTTCCTATTCTCAAAACTCAATAATGCGTTGCGCGTCAGTACTGCTTCAAAGTATCTTCGTTTTGCCCACTCCTTCGTTATTCCTCTTAATTCACCCCACAGTTCCCGACTTTTTTGCATAATCATTTACATTTTTGATCTTCCTTTCTATTTTGCTCTTTCACAAGTCCCTTCGCATTTCTTCTCACCTGTCTCTTACAATTTCCAGTCGAGCTACATCATTATTCTGGTGCTCCGAATTTTCTAAATGCACCCTCATGTATCAACTCTTTTTGATTAAGTGGCTTCTTATGTGACCAGGTATTTATATTATTTAGAATTCATTGGTTTTTATCCAGTAAATTAAAGTTCTTGAGAAATGAATTTCCTTCCGATTTCGCTTGAAGCTCCCTCATCACTTGTGTGTTTAATTGGAGGTCCTCTAGAGCTGTTAAATGAAAACTCCGTGAAACAAATTTCTGCTGAAAGATATCATTCTGTTGAAGTTCTGCTCTCTACTTTTCCTCCATTCCTCCTTATTCATAGTAGTATTTATAAGGAAGGAAACTTACATGCAACCCAGATGCAGGCTTGGCTATATCGGCAAGTGTTAATTGTTATTGAGAATAGCAGATATATGCATCAAAAGTCGGCTAACCTCATAATATTGATAATGCAATAATGGACTTGTCTTGGATATTACAAAACAGGTCGTTTCTGTATAATCTAATTTCGCTCAATAGGTTCAGTAAATTAGGCCTATAACTTGCTTATAATTTCTAAAAGCGGTTGGTTAACTTATGCTAATTAAATTCAATTATATCGCAATTGAATTGAAAATCAAATCTAGGATGATTTTGTAAAAGGTTTAGTGTAAGTAAGCGACTTACCTTCATAATGGATAATAGAGTTCAATGCTCTTTTCACATAAGAACCTGGAACAAAATGAAAAAGTAATGAAAACCTAAATGGGACCGATTGCTTTTCATACCATGATTGGCTTGAACAGCTATCATCGCATTCGATACCCAATGAGTTTCCCAACTAGATAAATTGAGAATAATTCATTCAACGTTTTTATTCATTTGCCAAAAGTATTCTTACAAGCATACCAAAAATTGTCATATAATGGGCCAAATTCAAACATTGCACAGGAGTACCTTAGGGGCTGCCATATTAGACAATAGGCATGTAATTATACAGCTAGCAACTATGTTTAATTTTATGAATCAATTTGAAAGTGTTCAAGTATTGTGTGTGTTATTGGTCGAATAAATTATTATTATTATATTACAATATCAAATCATTTACTAAAACTTTGTTAAATTTATTTATAAAAATAACAAAGTAAAAAGCCGTCCTTTATCAACTTACAAAAACCACAATAATTGGCACTGCCAGCAGAAGGACAACATGTGTGCCAGCAGTGAGTTGAAGAATCTCATTTTTTTAAATAAACAAATCTGAGAAAAGTTTTGATACAACTGTTGAAATGAAATAAATTAATCACAAAACGTATGTAGCACATATGGTAAATGGCATTATATACAACACATAATTGTGGTAAATGTAGTAATGGTAAAAATACATCTCCGTTCATCATCCTCGTTTATAACATGTCTGAGCTAAACTGTGGCAGCAATATACACTGTACTATAACACAATATACACTGTACTATAACACTTGCATTATGACTTAATAAATAACATTTATTTAAAATGCTCATTTTCTTATAGTGTCAATTTCAGACTGTTTATCTTATAAATAGACTTAAATTGACACTATAAGAAAAGGTATGAATATGAATATGAAATGTACGAATATTGTATAAATCCAACTTTATAGGACAAAAATGGTTCGGAACCCACCTAAAACTGTAGGTCCAACTCATCAATCACCATCATCCAACTCATTACTCACGCACAGGTCTCAGACCTATGTGGGCTTCCTCAAAAAAAAAGAAAAAAAAGGGTTTACAAAATGAAGAGCTGCAACTAATGACATATGGTCTAACTTTGAAGGTCAGAAAACAAGGTGGCATAGCAAAGGCAAACAAACTGATTTTCCATAGTTGGAACATAGACTTGAAATGATCATTTAAGCTGCCTAAAGTAAGCTGTGAATTGACATAGAGAGAAATTTTCAATTACATATCCTAACAGTTGAAAACAATCAGTAAAAACATTGACTGTAGCCTTCAACAGGGGTATTCAAAAAGATAGGACAGATTTCAACAATTTATTTCTCCAAACCTACAAAAGATAGACACATAATTCTAAAAATCATGGGAAGAGGAGAGTTTAAAATTTTAAGCAGCCCGGGAAAGTTCCAATCACGACCGCATTGGCGTTGATTGTAATAAAATAGCGACGACACCAAAGGAACGACCGCTTTTTGTGCTTGAGCTCAAAGAAATTCAGAAACTCATTCCCTTTAAGCAAGTTCTGAAATAATTTTGCTAATTTGCAGCAAAATGTGGTGTCGTTGCCATTTTACTACAGACAATCGAAAATCCACAGCGCCACTTGCAACAGCCATGATTGCAACTCCTACCCAGGCTCGCAGGCTGTAGACAATTTCCAACATTATTTTTTCTATGAACGTTGGGATTGCCTAGGTTTCTATCTTTTGTAGTTTGGAAGAAATGAATGTTTGAAATCTGTTCCTTCTTTTTGAATAGTAGTGCCTTTCTTTATTTTAGTAGTGCCTATATTGTAAGATCATGTTTTTTTCATTAACTATCAATTTAAAGAAAAAGGTTCTTATTATTATTTCACGAGAATAATCTACGTGAAACACCGATATCAAAGTTTAATCACTTTATTACTCAAACTATATCTCCATAGATAGACAGATAGATCAATAGATAGATATGGCAGCGTCCACTCACCTCCTATAGAAGGGGAATCTGAATTTGTCAAAGATATTAAGTTCTACTAAAAGAACATAGACTTGAAATGATCATGTAAGCTGTCATGTTATTTCCATTGTTCATAATATTGAAGATTACAATATAAACGTTTCGAAATAATCGGAGTACTATTGCGGCAATGAACTATTGTTTTTTTTAATAATTAATTGCTATTGCCATATAGAGTTTTCAAATGAAAAAATGATTAATTAAAAAGATAGATGCTAAATGTGATTTACATAATTAGAACTATTGCAGATTGTGAAAATTTGTCAAATCAATGATTCCATATTTTGGAGTTGGTTTTTTCAAATTTGTATCAATGAAGGCTAATCAGCTGCCCCTAGACCATTGATTGGTATGACCACCTGTTTACGTCACCGATACAAAACTGAATGCTTTAGAACGCAATGATTGGTTGCGGTTCAGTTGCGGAAGGGGGTTTGTGGGTGTTCTGTTACAGTAGGGGGGGGGGGGGGGGTGTGTGTCGGCTTGGTCGGTGAAAGCAGCAGACGATTCCTTAACATGTGCGGTGAATTAAGGGCGCAAATAGAGTGCAGGAGTGCCGAGTGCCGAGCGAATTAATTCGCTGGATTGGCCCCGAATGAAGGAAGAAGGGGCCTCTGCTCTGCGTTTGGGTTTGGGCAGGGGACAGGACTAATGCAATTAGGTGCCGGCAAACGGGTTGTGAGAAAAATATAATTGGCCGAGTGAAAAACTCGCCTCACGCCACCGGTGTGAACATGGCACTCCACTCTGCTTCATTACACTGCCAATATTCCCCATCGAGTCCCCCTCTCCTACTCACACCACCAAATGGTGCAAAGCGAAAAAATATTGGTCCATCCCTTGTAACGATACGAAATTTCTAAATTACGAATAAGCCACTAGACAGATTTAAATCAATAATATATACTTGGGATCGCAATGTTTACGTTGTTGCTATGAGGAACATAACCTCCTGATGTGCCGGCTTTCTCCTGTCTACTCAGCCAGATACTCGTAGTAGCGAGGAATTTGTGAAATATAAAAATATATTGCCTTAAATATTGTGAATAAGAAAAAACGCAATAAAATATTACCAAATAGCTAGTCATACTTATATTAATAGAATCTTGCATAAAATGAAATGTTACTCACCATGATCATCCACTCAAAAGCAGTATTATCCAGCCAGCAGAATTTATTATTATGTTTGTCATATTTTATTTATATTATTTATGTGATTGGTGTCAGTCAAATTAAATTATTTATATTTTATTAGGGGCATTAATTAGTCACGTAGGCCCATACCTCATTAGCATATTATGTTAATTAGTTCAAAAAAAAGAGCCAATCAGAGGAAGCCACAATATAAAATTTATACACAGAAACTGAGGTGCTTCCCTGAATCAGAAGAAAAAACTCTCTCCTGGACTTCCGACCGAAGTAGTTCTATCACCGAATTTTTGTCTCTATCATTTCAAAATTTAAATTAAATTCAAAGTCGAGACACTTGTGAGGAACGGGACGGACCACAGATCGCTGAGCCAGACTACAGATCCCAAAGGATTCTGAGCAGATTTTCCACCACGACACCAGGATTGAGGGGCCAAGGTTTCGATCCTTAGAGGGCACCACCACTCCGCCACTCCACGCCAGCAGAGGGATAAAAATTCGCGTGAGTGCTATAAATTTACTAAAAGTGGATCCACTGGTGCGCGAAAGATCTAAAATAATCACTACGACCAATACAAATAGAGTATTTGGAGTGTAGAATCTGAGCTCATAGGGTTAAGCGATTAAATACAGTATATGAGGCATGTTACATTTGGGCCAAGCCATGAACCCACGACCCGCTCTGATATATATTTAAATAAAAATGAATAATCAATGTAAAAAAATATTGTATTATTTAAAGGCACCCAACGCAAATCCCTTCAAATAAAATAAGTAAAGAAAATAATAAAAAAGCAGATGTTACACCCTGAATCAAGATTTTCCCCGCCAGACAAAAATCCTACAATAAATTAATTTACAATATTTCTTCCTCTCGGCTGTACATTTAAAAATGTTAATCTTCCAAAAAACATAGAAAGAGATAGGAGGGGTATGTTACCTTCTAGTGGTTAAAAGGAACATCTAGTTTCTTGTCATTTTATCATTGAGGATTTCCAGTTTTGAGTTGAATCCTAACGTATTTCTGTAGTATTCATATCATTTAGTAATGCCAGTTGCCAGTCCTATTACGGTCACCAATAATGCTATTACCTTGAAACCCTTACCGTCCAATTAAAACGAATAGACCCTATAAGCTTGGCCATGAAAATTTATATACGAAAAATAAAAGTAGGCCTGATTTTTTTTTTAATTTTGACTTTTAATATTGAAAACAATTCTTCAAAGAGTAATGAGCATTGAAAATAATTTTGCCCTGATTATTGAATTCGATTGATATTCGAATATTTATGTTGAAACAGGACCTTTAAGATTGAATAATTCAAAGATTGAATAAGTTTGAATAATAATAACATTACCTTTAAGATTGAACAATAAAATAATTTTTCTTTAAATAGGTTACTGATAAACTGTTTCATAATTATTGACAAAAATCTTCCGAGCACTGTAAATGTTTCATTGAGATATCACTGATTTTATCCATTAGTCTGGTATTCATTCATGAAATGGTATGATTCGTAGCATACTGCTCTGAGCTTGGCTAATTATAACCAGCTTTTAGAATTATTGTGATTTTGAATGATTAAATCCATACTCAAAGTTAATTAAATCATTTCGACCAGATTGTAGTCTACCGAAGTGAGGATTATTGCAAATGAAATATAATTACAATTGAATATCACAGGTTTACTGTGAATCGAATGATCAAATTGGTTTTTCAGATGTCTTCCATACATGAGCACAATCAATTTTACAGTCCTGTTAATTCCTTTTCATTCTACTGAAATGTGATGATGTACATAGATGATGATAAATATTTATTCCTGATTTTGCTTTTACATACTCGCATTCGATTCGAACCAGAAGACCTGCTGTAGCTCAATATCTCAATTTGATCTAGTGAACTAGACTAATGGCCGGTTGCACAAACTTCAATCACAATTTGATATCATTCAGTATTCTTATGATTTATAGGGGAACAAATTCTGATCAAACTATCAGATGTGGCATCGGCGAGAATCACCATAAAAACATATTGATACGATATCCTAGATATGTATTTAAAGATTTTCTACGAATAAAACAAAGTATTGTCGTCATTTTGAGTCTTTGTCAATCTCAAAGTATAGATTTTCCCATTTAAATTTTTAATTGAGAAGTACTTTTGAAATTTCAAATTAGGCATACACTTGAATTTCTTTAAAATATCAACGTCACTGCTCTAAATACCCGAGAAAAGGATATGCAATATCTTTATAAAATTACTATTAACTTTGTCTGTCGGAAAAGATTGCGTGTTTATCTAGCAATTTTTCGAGCGCTGTGATCAATTAAAATCCGAGGGTGATCATTGTCGGCAATGATGAAGGGGGTAGTAGGAGGGTTGATTGCGCTGTTGGCATCATCCTGTATCATTGCGCAGTAATTTGTCGAGGCTCTAATTATAATGAGTTTCAAGAGGGGTCGAAGTAAAGAGCTGAGTCTACACTAGCAAACAAAAGTGAAAGGCAGACTGGGTGGTCACGCACTTTAGGAAGGGCGCAGTTTTGGAAGAAACAGTGAAGTTTGCTCGACGCTGGGGTGAAGTCTCCTACCCCTTCCGAAGGTCCCACCCAGTCTGGCTTCACCTGCAAGGTGAGCGATCCACTAGGCCTTGCATTTCTGCTGGTGCAGCAGAGTAGGCACTGGGTGAGAGCTTTCACGAGCCGACTAAGATTAGGGTAGACTAATTAATTTCCAACCCGTATTATATCTTGTGCAACCCCACACCCCCAACTTCTCCACGCCACCATTAACCGTTCTCTCGAAAATTCTGTCCGCACCCTTGAGAGTGTAAGAGAGACAGTATGAGTGACAAAGAGTGAGAGCGAGGGAGAAAAACAGAGAGCGAGTGCGCTGTCACAAAAACGTAGACCTCTCCACCGTTCAATGCAGTCAGTGCTCTTTCCACCTCTCATACATCGTTGAAACGCGCTCTCTGAAATTGTTCAATGAATGAGTACTTCCAATATCAAAGGTGCTCGACATTTCACTTCCCACTATAGCCTACATTATTTGCCTGGGCAATATGGTTAATAGCGAATTTCCAGTTGTACTCCACAGAATAACATCAAAAGATTAATAGAGTATTATCACTAATTGCATGTTAAAGTGTCAAGAGATAATTAGAATTAACCCTCAGTGATAAACTGAATATTATTTAATTATCTATTTGATAAGAATCATAAGAAGAAGGAATCAGCATTTATACAAACATCCATTTTGCTTTCATTGAAAATACAGTTTTAAAATAATGAAAATATTTGGAAAATCGTAGAAAGCTAATAAACTCATAGGAAATCTATTATTTTTTTTTTTATTGAAACGATTATGATTAATGACGTTAGATATCAACAATTTTTATCTGAAAGATATTCAATTTAAAGGTGAGTTTATTTCACAGATTCTTTCAGATCCAATATTGCCTGAAATTACCAATCATCTTCAACCGAATATTACTCCACTTAGTTTTAAATCAAGGATTCAGATTAGTTTATTTGTGTAAATTTACAATCTTTATGAATGATAAAAATATTATTAATATTAGCAACTCTCAGATTCCATAGTTCAAGTGATGTGTAGTGATTTTTGAAAAGTGAACATAATGGTTGAATAATTTGAATAGAAAAGATTATAAATACAACAAATATATATTTTAAGGTACTGTACGGCAGAAATAAATTATGTGATTGTTAAAAAAAAGAAGAAAAAGAGAGCTTGGATCTGAGAGATGAATTACACAAAGAGGCGAAGTCTTGACCATTAAGGCCATTCTTACACTTAACTTTTTAAGGATGAGAGTGGAAGTTGTATAAGTGTGTGTATGGAAAGCAAAAGTAAGCATCTTTTATTTTAGGCTCATTTTCCATTCAAAATTAGTAGTAATAATAGTAGTTATTAGTTGTATACCAAATATTAGTACCAGATATTAGTTAATACCAAATTTTTTAAAAAAATCAGTAGTTTTTAAATAGTGCTCAACTACTACTAGACATAATACCTTTCGAACATAAAAATTATGTGAAAATATCCAGTTTCCAAGGAAAATATGACAAATGGCGAGACTAAAAATTAGTTTTTTTAAAGTTCAAATTCCATATTAAATAACATTTTGATCATCATAATAAATGCAACGCAATAATAACCACTCATTTTGAGCACTTTGAACCTGAGATATTACGGTATGCAATATTAGACGTCGGGGGTAAATAGATCGGAAACATGAGGTAACACAAATAATGTATCTCGTGGTACTACGAGTATATATATGTTGTATGATATCATAGTCATGATAGCAGGCTGAGGAAGCCCTTATGTTGGCTGGTAAGGGGTGGAGGAATAGTTGCAGCACTATATGAGGTGGTGGCTTTGGGTGAACATGGGTGCTGACATTCTATCGAGGGCACATTCATCACAGTCAGATGTGAGCCAGGCAGCAGGCAGCAGCCAAGCAGACCGGCCGATTAATTTCCTGACCCGCTCGTGACTAATGATGACCTCACACACTTATTAGACGGACGTCACTACCTGGTGAAGCCAGCCTTTCATATCACACCGACTCAGGTTCATAACGCGAGTTAATGCCGTTTCGCTCGACAAAATCAAAATGGACGACCGACCAACCGCTCAAATGAAAACGCCGGTTCATTTTCAGTCTGCCCTAATGTTTTTCATTTTCGCATGCAGCTGCTCATATTTGAAACGTCGCAAAACCCTTCCCCCATCTGAGGTACCTCCCCAACACTTCTCCACTCTACGACAACAACATTTGCTACTCTGAATATAATTTGACTCTAGCAACGAGAGAGATTTCTCTTCCGCAATCGCTCCTCCCCCACCCTCCCAACCAACATGACCAAAATGAAAGCTGACTGCTCTACTGGATCAATTCAATAAACTCTTGCCGTGAATTAGAAATGAAACACAAACGCGCAGCTAACCTCCCTCCACTAACATTCGTTATGAATAACGATTGCAGTTCTATAAATATTTTTTCCCCAATAAATTTCAAAGGGCGCAGTAGCTACATGTAAAAGATCAACTTTCTGTTCGCTTCAATTGAGGCGATCACATTTTGATCACTGAAGATCAAAGTATACAGATTTCAAGCTCCATTTCAACTGCCAAATTATTAATTTTCGAAAATTAAAATTTGCGAGAAAGCCATATATATATCAATAGGTCTTTACATAGCCATATATACAATAGGCCTATACCTATCTAGCAACTCATACCTGCGCACAGGATTGTTCCTTGCTGGTATAATGGATTCTTTAAAAAGTTTTAAATTATTTTGTTTGTTTATATTGTAACGTGCTTCCTGAGGGACACCTGGGAAACAATATGAATTAAAATTATCTCCCCTTCGAGGCCTTGCGTCTATGGTAGACTTACCGATCGCAAGTCTCGGGTTCGGCTGCTCAGTGTGTGCCCTGCAGTCACACGCTACTGCGGAGGTGCGACGAAAATCCTGTAGGAGAAAGGCTGTTCAATGGCCTGAGGATTTCGCGGCAATCCTCCACAACAATATCACCAGGTATGGAGGATGGACGTATCACTCGGTGCAGCTATATGTCTCCTTGGACCACACCGGACACCGAGTAGATACCCCCAAATCTCCAGCCTGATAACACGTCTAATTCTGGAAGACAACCACAATTTCCCCCTGCTGATGGCCTGAACAGTATAAAAATAATATGTACTAGACGGAAATTCCGTCTAGATACAATATAATGGCTCAAACTGCCAGAACTCACCAAGCATGAGGGTGAAATGATATGAAATTTTTTTTTTTTAACAAAAATTTGACGTGTATTGAAAAAATGATCAGGTAACAATTTGAAAATTCAATAATAAATAATAATATAGCGTACGGTAACAAATTTGATGTGGTTGAAAAGAATAAATTAATCGGATAGTTCTTTTAATAGAATATGTGATAATTCTTGATTTTTCTGTGCACGTGGGCGGGATTCGGCTTGGTGGAAGGCAAGACTGAGAATCTGTACAACTTGACACAGCATATATATTTAAAATTTCCCTTTTTTATAATCGTGCACCACTATAGGGGCCCCTTAAAATAAAAAACTCACTTGAATTTCGCAATGTAGGTGGCCTCCGTCTGACCGCAAGTGTAGTGGGTGGCTGCTTCTCGCGATTATTCGGGAATGGGTTTTCTAAGATTTCTGAATATACTGGTCTCACTTTAAATTCTGGTCTTGCTTATTGATAATTTATCCGGAAATTTGACACACAACAAAAATTACTTTCAACACAAAAATGACAAATAGTGGACAAACTAGTCCTTTCGGAATCTGGAGAGCAAGTCGTTGTAGTTGTAACAGTAGTACTCTTTTTTTTTGAAGAAGTGGTTACTGTCACCCCCACTCTTTTGCCAAATCAAAGGATATGACGCCAAATTTGGCGATGCTCAACCCATGTGGTTAGAATTAGATTAAGAAAAAATTAAATAAAACGGTACTATTGTTTATATGGGTTGCAATAAATGACGGAAATAATTTTAAAAAGAACCAGATACGCCAAAAACTAATTTAAAGATAGAAAATTAACATTTAAGTTTACATAAATTTCGATGTTAATCATCAACTACTTAACAAGTCGATAATTATAAGTCCACGTGGCTTTGGACTGTGACTTTTTACGAAAACATCAAATTCGAGCCAATAATAAATAAAAAATACATTTTAACTCACTTTAAATTCATAAAAAATAATATTGAGCAAGTAGATTCCACTGTATAACGAATAATTATAATACTATAGGCTAGTGGTGGTGGATCTAACCTGAAAAAGGTTATCCTGCAAGCAACAACAGATTATTCGTATAATTTGGCGAGAATGAAGAGATTCAGGTATGTGTAACATTTTTGACATAATAATTTATCATATTCCTGCTTTTAAATAACATTTGAAGTCGCTAAATATGATTTATTGCCATTTAACGCATGTAACTTCGATAATATCGAAGCTATCGCTATTATCGCCGGTATGACTGTTTAACATCGATGGTCCTGCCAAAACAGCTGGTTTTGTTAATGAATTTGTAACGGTAGTGGCGCCGGTTTTAAAAGTAATCCTCTCAATCTTATAATACGGTAACTCCTTCAATTTTGATGTAATCAAATTTTTGGTGGTTGCCAGCCATCCAAAAGTATCGTCACAATATCAAAAAAAGAATCTGAATAAATTTTGATTTGATTTGATACAAAGCCAATACAATATACATAGCCATATATACAATATACTCAGCCAGAAAAACGTTGTATAGCTCAGACAGTATTATTTTAATAATAGCAGTATTTATGAAGCATATACTTTAAAGGTAAGCGATTCCAAGTTGGAATTTAGACACTTGTAGCATGTAGATTAGGTACAATTCCCTTCAACTATTTTAATTTGATGAGTAAAATTTAATGGATGTCATGCAGAGTTGAACTTGTGAGTCCCAGTTGGAATAGCGTATAATTGAAAATTATTTAAAATATAAAATGCTTTTTTTACTGGAATTCAGTTGCTTTATGAATAGCACAATGGTGAAGAGTTGACAGTCAATGGAATTGATCTTCTTTCAAGGATTTCACTCAGTTAAATATTGTTTCATCAATTTATCGGATTTATTAAAGTATTCTTATCTCCACCTCAAAATAAATTTTCTAAACCGCCTCACACTACGCTACATGTTGTGAGGTAGAATTCCATAACTAGTCTGTCATACAATGTGTTTTCTCAAACCATTGATATGAATCATTCATATCAAAAATCACTGTGATGATCATTGTATGATCATTGATAAGGTGCATAACCCACGCACAAGTCACAGACTTAAGTGGGTTTCATCGTCAAGATGATGCATGCTGTTATATGTAACCATTTCAGGTTACTTAGCCACTATGATGATCGCCAACATCCAAAACGGATTGGTACCTTGTGAAGAGCTCTTAGACAAATATACAGTATATGAAATCAATAGGTTTTCACACAGAATGGTTTGTCAGCATGTAAACGTTCAAACGTCTTTTGAACATATTTACATTCAAATGAACATCATCTTGCATCCTGAACTTCTTCGAGGTAGGACCGATCAGGTACCTGTTCTGAAAGTAACCATCAGTCCAAACTCATTCATCGCTTAGAATGAGGCACACTGAAGCAGAAGTATGCACACCATATTTCCCGAGAATTCAGTTCAGTGATATAAGACAACTCTGTGCATTTCATGTAAGCTATGACTGTTATTTCTGATCTTGATCCCCAAAACTATTCAACATCGATTTCAAACAAGATGGATTGCTAGTATGACAAATTCATCGTTCAGTAACGATTCTGACGGCCGTCGTCTTTCATACGCGTCTCGCCCTTTACGTACTTACTTATAACTTCATAATTTAATCGTAGCGAATATAATTAAATTAGCAGTCGGACTTTGATAACGATAGCGTTGACAGAGGTGAAACGATATTGAACGTTAATAGGGTGGAAGTTACCGAATTTGAGGGTGGAAGTGCGCGCGCGCGCATGTGTGTGAGTGATTGAGGAGGTTGAAGGTGCTACCGAAGAAGAAGCTTGCAGCCTGGTGGAATGGAATCTCTTGCTTTGAGCGATTCGCTTTGTGCGACCATGCAGCGCTCTGTTTATGCAGCCAGTCAGATTCCGCTTTGCAACTTCAAAACTGTTGACGAATCCGTTTTCAAAAGCAGCGCTCACTTCTCAGTTGGCAGCTCACGCTTTCGGCGGGACAGCCCACCGCCATCTTCACTTTCTTAGTTCCGGCCTTCCGCTTACCATCACTCACTCTCTCTCTAACACTCTTTCTCTTTCTATTTAGGTCTCCGGAAGTGATCGCGCACTCTGTGTTGCGAATACACAACACGGACAAAATAGAAAGAGCTACCAGTCAAAGCTTTTACCGCTCCAATAACAATTGTTGAAGGCAGTTCATCAGATCCTAGGATGCCCCCGCGAATAACCAGCTATTGTGTTGAGACAACAAAGTTGTTTGATGCTAGAAACTTCAAATACTGTTTTCCAATCTCTATAAAACTATTTTCAAGTGTTCACAGACACAGAGAGTTTGCGTAAAATACGTTTCGTTTGTAGATAATGCTAACCTCAAAACTCAATGCATCTGCCTGCTAGAAAATCGAAATTTTTTTTGAAGGATGAAGCCCACATAGGTCTGAGACCTGTGCGTGGGTAATGAATTGGGTTATGGTGATTGATAATAATAATAATAATAATAATAATAATAATAATAGTAATATATTTTTTATTTCCATATTTTGTAACAATACAAATTTAGAAACGTCAGATAATACATAAAGTATCAACTATGTTTTCAAAATGCATACAGTACTGCAAAACTAACTACAACAATATCTTAAAAGTAACAGTCAAATTTCAATAATCAGTTAACAATAATAAAAACAGACAAATTCAGTACGGTACTATCACTAGAACTCATTGCCCAAAAGCCACAACAATAACAAAACAAATAATAATTGTCAAAATAGTCGCTCATTTACGCTTCACTCACATACAATTATCAGAACTCTTTCAAGCTATATAGGCATTTCTGAACCATGAATTCTCTGAGCTTTACTTGGAACGCCCTTCCATGAAGTGCTTTAATGGTTCTAGGGAGTTTATTATAGAATATTACCCCATTCACCATTGGATCTCTCTCACTAACTGTTTTGTTCACCCTGACTCTATATTCAAATTACGGTGATTATTGCTATTAAACAGATCAACACTTTTTACTAACAAGATTACTTTATAAACGTACAGCGAATATACTGTTGATAGATGCTTACTCCTGAAAAAAGGCACACAAGATTCACTGAAGTCCATCCCAAAAGCAAATCTTAGTGCTCGCTTCTGAGCAATCAAACCCCGATTCATATACTTTGCTGCAGCGGATCCCCAAACTTCAATAGCATAATTAATGTGACTACTAATTAACCCATGGTAAATTCTCATAACATTTTCCTCTGAATAGAAATTTCTAAGCCGTTTTAAAATATAGGAATTACGATTAATTTTGTTCACAACAGAGTCTATATGCCTATCCCACTTCAAGTCGCTATCTAAGATTAACCCTAAGAACTTTGTGTGTTCAACTTCCTCCACTGAATAATCTTTACATCTGATTGTTTTCTTATAATTTATTTTCCTATTCTTGAAAAAAATCATTAGATTTGACTTTTTTGGATTAACTTTCAACTTGTTTCTCTGAACATAATGTATTAGCCTATTGCTGTGGGATTGTATTCTTTTAACTGCCAGTTCTAAGGAGTCACCCGGAGAGAGCAGAGTTGTATCGTCTGCGTATCCTATAACCGTATCACTTTCTGGTTGGGGAATATCATTTATGTAAATCAAGAACAGAAGTGGCCCCAGTATTGAACCCTGTGGAACCCCCTTTTGAAGGATGAAACCCACATAGGTCTGAGACCTGTGCGTGGGTAATGAATTGGATTATGGTGATTGATGAGTTGGACCTACAGTTTTAGGTGGGTTCCGAACCACCGGGAAGTGATTTTACAGCAGAGAACAGAGTCTTTTTTGCTGGCCAATTCAATCGGTCACCCTTACAAAGAGCGCCTAGGAGTTTCGCAGCTTATCTCTGATTGAACAGATACCTGCTACGGCACTCGGCTATCACTTCCCTCTTGAAATGCTATGTAGAGCAGGCAAGTACATTGCAGGGTTGAGTTTAGCGCAACATAAGACACTTGAGTTTATTGACACAGTACACTTGTACTGTAATTTGATCTGTGAGATATTTATCAACTAACAACTACCATCACTAAAAATAATCAATATTGTGTATGATTATTAGCTAAAAAATAACACTAATTATTAGCTTAGAACAAATCATGTAACGAATAAGAAAGTTCTTAGAAGAGTGGGGGAAGTAAGGGAAGAAGATTTTTGATACTTTAAAGGTTAGGAAACTCCAATACTTGGGTCATATATAGAAGAATGGCAACAGGTATCGTATATTGCATTCAAAATTGCAGAGAAAAATACAATTAAAAGACTAATTTCATGGTTGCAAAGTTTGAGAGCCTGGTTTGGTATGATCATGAAAGAATTGTTCCGGCGGTCGCAAACCGAGTACGCATGTTAGCCAACTTCCAAAACGAATAGGAACTAATAGAAGAAAAATCATTATAATGAACAGTACTAATATCTGGTTTGATGAAGTGTTTCCTACTAATGCTGCAATGCAAACTGTGCAATTATTTCAAAATATTAGCAATCAATTTCCACCACTAACGAACAGCACGATATGATAGTACCTTGAATGGATTTTTCCTAACCGGTACTGCAATGCCAACAGAGTAGAGACTACATGTTCTTTAAAAAATAATTATAGCTTGAAAAATCTCCATCTATCAAAAATCTTAAATCTTCAAAATGCCCATCACTCAGAACAGTTACCATAAACAATCAGCTTATGGGACACAAATAAACAACAGATATATCCGAATAAAGATGCAGCTCATAGATAACTAAAGAAGAAAAGAGAAATGATAATCATTTTGCTGCAATACGAGTTTTGCTGATGATGAGGGTAACAATAATCTTCTATTAATTGAGGGGGGGGGGGGGGGGAGTTTTACAATAATTTTTTATTGAACCACTAAATTCAAGCATAGTTAATTTCGAATTACCATTAACTGAAATTAGGAATTTCGGTATTAAGTAGTATCTTGGAAACAATAACATTGAAGCTTAAGTAGGTGCGACAAGAGTTTTTTTAAATTACTTATTTTATATTGGTGAAGCGTATTTTATGAGAGAATAAAGAGTCATAATTCAGTGACAGATGCTTCTGAATTGCTACGAAGTTCTGGAAATGATATTTAGCAGGTTTTAACCCCTCAGAGAGATAACAAATTCTACAAGGAGAGAGACATAGTAAAGTTGTTTGTTTTCTTCCTTTCATTTATTTGTAAATTCATTTGTGCCTACATTGGAGATCTCAAGGGCTTGTCAAGCGCAATTCTGCGTCTTCAAGTAAGAGAAGTGAGTCTTCTGGGAAAAGGAAAAGTTTTCATAGGAAGGAGAGACCGGAAAAATGTCGCTTCGCTATAGCAGAAGAGCAGTATAGAGAATTCTCTTGTTCTGCTGGTGCTGCTGCCATTTCATTTCCTTCTTGAAATAGAAGATTCTCGCCACTACCACTGCCCGAATCAAGCTCACAATACTTTTTTCTTGCCCGCCTTTTTCTTCTCATTTTCATGGAATTAATTTCAGCAACGATACGGTAGCATTCTCCCCCTCGCAACATTCATTCCACACTAAACAGGTCACTGCAGCGCCAACATATCAGTTTAAAAAAGTTATCAAATTTGTAATATGCATGGCTTGGAATCACTCAAATAATATATTAATTGAATAATAATTTCTAATTTTTTTGGCATTAGAAAATAGCAGAATTTTTTCAATATTTATGAATAATAATAACAATATTTCGATAATAAAACGAAAAATGACTGGGAAATTATTCATCTTGGTCTGTCGCTCTTGGACTCTTTTGCCTCCGAGAGATGACTGCTCTAGGAATTCTACAAATTTATATTTTCTTGAAAAGCGTGCATTAAAAGGGTTTTTAAGATTTCGTACTAGAGTAAAGTAAGACTCAAAGTATGTTCATTAATCCGACTCTATTTATTTATTAACCTAACTTGGAAAGAATTTAATAAAAAGGCTTTTCAAGTCTTCCTTATGATGATAAAGCCTTAAGATTCATTAATACGGAACTAAATTTCTATATTCTAGTCTTGATTTTCTTTTTTCTATTATCTTCCGTTTTATAAGTCTCACTAGATCTTTATCTTCCTGTGCTAGATATCCCGAATCAATAAGGTCCGTTTTCCTGAATCTAACTTGAAAAGCATTCAATCAAAAGGTTTTTTAAGCCTCCTTTGAGTTAATTGGGGTTCATAAGGCTCAATGTTTTGGGGTGAGGAAGTCATACGACTCATAAATACGGGACAAAATTGTTATATTCCTGACTTGTTTTTCATTTTCTAGGATATTTCGTTTTATAAAATCTTACTGTTCATTTTTTCTTTCAACGGTGATATATTCACCGCTGTGCGATGGTAGCTCCACTTTAGCCCACCAATTTATCTCTTTCAATTTTTTGTGCTCGTTGATAGGCGTTGATAAAACACGATGATACTGAGGGGATAAGGGGAAAAGTAGCATGCACGTATAACCGGGAAGAGTCCAATGGTAGATGTTGATGTTGCCTTGTCTTGGACGTTGCGAGCAAACTAATGATACGGACAGCAGCAGCTATATCGGATGAGTGTATCGCGTTCTGTATGTAATGGAGGGCAGGGCGGACCAGCAACGGCGGACGTCGACCACACCCTAGTGACAGACAATGGTTATTAACGCGTGTAATTAAAGTTGGTCAGAATTTGCAGCTATAGACCGAATAGTGAGAGAGTAAGGAGGAGAGGAGGAAAAAGAGGGAGCGTGAGTAAGAAGGGATGGAGAGAGGGCCCATAAAGAGCCCAAGGGGTCGAATATTGAGCACCAGCATTATTTGCTGGGTCGTCCCTTCAACCTCACTACTGCCGCCACCACCGTACAGTTTACCTTCACTTCGAACAGCTTTTGTGATCAATCAATTCTCTTCATTTGAGTTGCTTGTTGCAGTTTCAACAGGAATAATGTCAATTTAGGCTATCTTAAGATGAACTTTTGAACCAGGGATAGATGTAGGCTTGTTTGATCGAACCATGGTATCAGACTATTATGTCGGAACCTAACAAGCCATGGTTGTTCAAGATTACTGCAATGAGCTGGGTTGATTTAGAAAATCTCACTATCTAATGATTGAGTTTATGGTTTCTTTCTTAACCCCTTCAGACCGTATGTGCAGAATTATGCACATCATATTTTGTGGTCTGTACTGTTGTCAAGAATAAAGTTACAGCCATACAAATCAGGTGTGCATAATTCTGCACTCTTCCTAACAGCTGATTTGAAGTTTACAACTCCATCTGTTGAATAAATGTTGAACTACAAGACATGGAAGAGAAGATCATCTGTCTGTGCTAGTGGCGGTAAGTCAAACTAATTTACCTTATTTCAAACAAACTATTACAATTGTTGTCTACCTAAGTGTACTAAAGTTGAATATATATATGTAATTTTATATCTGAATAGTTTCAATATCAGTTGGGAGTCATTTATCTTTATATTTTGACTGTAAATTCACATGTGCACAATTCTGCCCAACTGGTATCAAACGTTGTCTGGGCCAGCATTAGTTCTAGCCTGTAACACTAATGCACAAATAGTGTTTTCTCTAGTTCTGGCTGTCTGTAATAATATTTATCAGTGCTTTACTGTTTTTTTATTCATTTTATCATTTCAATAACTTATAATAATTAATTAGATTCATCATCATAACTGCCTGCAATATGCTACTATTATAATTCTTTCAGATCATGATATTTCACCGGCTTGACCGGGCATGTAGGATGGAATAGAATATAATTTTATCATATTCATCTCACTCTGATGCTTAGCCTACATATGATTTTAATCTTATCTTACAGGGAACAAACTGAGTGCCAATGAAATTCTAGACTGCCTTGAAAATGGGAATCTTTCTGATTTGGACTTCAATGAGCAAGAATCTGAAGATGAGCTCATTGTTCCTGGAACAAGCCACCAGATGAGAATTGGAGCAGATACAGTAGGAAGAAATGAAGCTATTGATGTCAATGATGGGGTAAGTAATGAGGCAGATGCCCAAGTGATCAATGGTGATGATGACTCAGATGTGATTGACCAAAATGTGTCTAGTGGCTTCAAATTCAAAGACATTGTCACATCAAAAAAAGATATTCAGTGGCGTAAGTGTAGACAGCCTTTTCGTGAACGCTTTTTGATATGGGATGAAGAAATAGATGAGAACGTGACTGAATGTGAATCTCCTCTATCTTATTTCAAAAGATACATTGGTGATGATATTTTTAGATTGATGTCAGACTGCACGAATATGTATGCTCTTCAGAACAATATAAATAATTTTAAAAATACAACTCCAGAAGAAATTGAAGTTCTAATTGCCCTTCATATTGCAATAGGATGTCTGAAATTCCCGCGAATCCGTTTATTTTGGGACTCTAATCTCGGAATTGCACTTTTTAGGGATAATATGTCTCGTGACAGATTCTTTCAACTCCGCTCCAACCTTCATCTTGTGAACAATCTTGATAGACCACCTACTTGTAAAAACAAGATGTACAAGGTTCAACCAATTTACGATTCAATTCTGAATCGATGTCATCAATTGGAAATGGAACAGAATATTTGCATCGATGAACAGATGGTTCCCTTCCGAGGACAGCTATCAGTAAAACAATATGTGAAAAACAAACCTAACCCTTGGGGAATAAAGATATTTTTATTGTGTGGGCGATCTGGGTTAGTATATAATTTGCTGATATATCAGGGAGCAACAACTGGTCTTGATGTGGACAATTTGAAATATCTGGGACTAGGTGCATCAGTTATTCTACATTTGACAGAAAATATTTCAAAAGCAGGTCATAAGTTATTTTTTGATAATTATTTCACTTCTTATCAAGTGTTGCAAATTTTGCTGGCCAAAAATATTCTTGCTGCTGGTACCATAAGGATCAATAGATTTTCTAATCCTCCTGTGCTTTGTGACAAAGAAATGAAAAAGAAAGAGCGTGGTAGCCATGATGAAGTCATAGATAGGGATCAGAAAATAGTTGTGGTGAAGTGGCTTGACAATAGAACTGTTCATCTGGCATCAAATTTTGTTGGGGCTGAAGAAAGTGATACTGTGCGTCGATGGTCCAAATTAGAAAATAAATACATTGAAATTCCACGACCAAGTATTGTAAAGCAATACAATCATTCTATGGGTGGTGTGGATCTTATGGACCAGCTAATCAGCTTGTATAGAGTGTACATAAGATCAAAAAAATGGACACTTAGAATGATTTTTCATGCTGTCGACCTGGCTCTAGCTAACAGTTGGATAGAATACAAAAAGGATTGTGAGAAGCTATCTATTCCGAAAAAAAATATAATGGATTTACTTGCTTTCAGGATGAGTGTGGCTGGTGATCTGATAAAAGTAGGTAAAACAGTGCAAAAGAAACGAGGCAGACCTTCAGCTGATGAAGTTGTCATTCCATTTTCAAAGCGAGCAAATTGTGAAGTACGTCCATCAGCAGATTCACAGAATGACAGGGTTGATCATATGCCTCATCTAGATGGTCAGCAAGAGGGAAAAAGATGCAAACTGTCCAAATGTGGCAAAAAAACACATTTTTTCTGTGATAAGTGTGGTGTTCACCTCTGCATCACAAAAGACAGGAACTGTTTTGTACTTTTCCATAGAATATAATTCTCTTTTCTCATGCTTATAATTATTATTGTGTTTATTTACCATATTTCATGTTAATCATTTTCTTATTATTAAAATTTGAATTTAAATGAATAATTATATATTTCTATTTGTATCATAAGTGTTTATTTGTGGGTGTTACAAAGGACAAAAGCGAAGATTATTCATAATTACTTCTGAAATGAACTATCTCATCAGAAATAATTCATTGCCGGTGAATAATTTTATATATTTTTATACTTCTTTCATATCTTTTATCCTTGAAAAAATTATATTGCCTTAGATAAAAATGATTTATTTTGAATTATTGACTCCCAGGTAACTTACCTGTTACTGTATGACAAATTATGTTCCACAAGCATTGGTAAGAATTGGGCATAATTATGCACATCAAAAATTTAGGTAAAAGGGTAACTTTTTTTACCAAAAAAAATCATATATACTATTATAAGAGTATAAGAAACCATAAAATGGACCCAAATATTTTTTTTAATCACCTCAGGAAAGTCAGGTCTGAAGGGGTTAATTCTTTTAATGAATGAGGGGACGAAGTGAAAATAGGAAAATAGGAGAACAAGAAGAAGAAGAAGGATGATGTGGAGGAGGAAGAGGAGGATACAATGAAAGTTAGGAATGAGAAAAATAATAAGAAAAAGTCGATGACGAGCAAGAAGAGGAAGAAAAGATTATAAAGGACATAAAAAACGAAAAAAACTAAGGAGTAAAAGGAGGAGGAGCATATATCAAAATAAAGCAAATATTTTTGTGAACCAAAGATTTTCAATTATATTTTTAACAAAACTAAAATTCTCTGCTATACTTTAAGTCAAGAAACTTAATTTGATTATTAAATGCTCATTTTATTAGACTGAGTTTCATAATTTATTACGCTGAATCACTTTTATACTTGGTTTAAAATAAGGAAATTAGCATAAGAAATTTTCAACTAGTAGTTCCCTTGTTTAATAAAGTGCATGTTAAATATTATTTATTTAAAAGCTTAGTCATTCAAACTACTATCTACCTATATCAATAAAACGAAAAATGATAGGTCTCGTTGTAAATCTGGTCAACTTTATAAATAATGTTTTTCTACGTTTGATTCAACCAGCAGCAGCATGATGTGAGACAACCAGACATCAATTTTTTCTTCAAATCGCAAGGGAAATCTATGTATGGATTCCATTGTTTCCAGGTCAACAAAGTAACAATCAGAAATATTTGTGGTATCGGCGGGTAGCTTCTGTTTACTATCAATCTTCGTTTAGGATTTAGAGTGCTCAAAGCAACTGCATGAAAAAATTGGCCAAGGTTTTATTCATGCTTGCTATACGTTGGCTTGTCACCAAGGATTTGAGGCAAACCCATAAACAGATCCGTTCAATTTTATAAAATGAACCGCGATGAATATTGTTTACTAATAGGATTTCTATCTAAAGGCGAAGTTCTAAATTCTTGTTAATTTGAGATATACAGAGTGTCCCACGATGATATGGATATAAGTTGTTTTCTTTCAATGTTCTCCAGACTGAGATATTATGTTTCTTTCTATTAGAAAGTCGGCGAGTACTACGTTGAGGACTGACTACGCTATATCATGTCATTCATATTATCTTGTTCGCGTACAGTCTGTATTACAGCCATTACAGGAGGATTTGTTACAAGTAACAAATGAAAAAGATCCATTTGTTCTTAAGTTATTGAATACCGATACAAATGTTTAGTGTTCTTCAAATAGGTGTTCTTCTATTCGGAAATCATCTTTCAAATTCCAGTTTAGTTGCCCGACTATTTCCATTGGCCAAACCAACGACGAAAACAATATCTGCGTACTATTGATTTGAAAATGTGAATGGCATATTTTCATTAAAAAAAAAACAACGAATAAAGTACAAATATTACAAACCGTACATGCACTGCACAAATCACAGTTGACAGACTAGTTATTGTGACTGCTGTATCATTGTACGTCTGTACAATGCAGAAGTGCTGTCAATTCTTGATTTTCAATAAACTAAAAGCATTTCACTTGATGCTGTATTTTTATCATCTTATTTCTCAACCAACAACTTTTTTATACTGTGAATTTTTTGTCATTATTCAATTGAATGAATACTGTAATTGCGAATAAACCGCATGCCTTAAAATGTACAGTTTCGCAACATCTTAAAATGCTTTGTTTAATTTTTGTTTTGTTGCTGTCTTATTTTCGTATGTGTTGATTTAATTAAAAATTAATTTTTTAATCTTTCTGTTTGTTTATTATAAAGCTATTTTACACCATTCTCTTCAGAATTAAATTTACTACAAGTGTTATTCATAGTTCACAAGTTTCCGTGTTTATTACCCATTTAACGAAGTAAATGTGGATCAAATCTAAATGTTTTTCGAGACAGAATTTGGCATATTTTGTCTTATATCTCAAATATGGGTGATTCTAGAGGTCTGGGACGTCTTTTATTCAATTTTTCAGTTCATTTTACATGAAATCCAATAGATGGAACACCTAAACTTAACGCCATAAAAAATCAGTTTGGCTTTATTTCCATCCTTTCCTAGAAAATCGGGGGAAATCTTCCACTAGCCGTAACTCCCGAACAAAGCATTTCCGGACATATCTATATAAATAAAATTAGAGTTTTGTCTGTACATTTATCAGAATTGTATATTTTTTGGTTATTTCTACGTTTTATACATTAAATAAGCCGAAAATAGTCTTATCTCACTTTCTGTCTGTCTGTCTGTCTGTCTGTCTGTCTGTCTGTCTGTCTGTCTGTCTGTCACGGCCGCAAAGGTATTTTTCGCGGCCTTCTCCTCAAAAACGAGAGCATCGATCGGGATTTTAGTTATTGAACAGTATTGAACACTTTATTGACAATGTCTTTAGCTATAAAAAACTAAATTAACTTTTTTTTTTAACAGAGTAATAAACGTTTAAAAACCAAGTACTGTGCGATTTTGGATACATTTTACGCGGCCTTCTCCTCAAAAACGAGAGCATCGATCGGGATTTTAGTTATTGAACAGTATTGAAAACATTATTGACAATGTCTTTAGCTATAAAAAACTAAATTAACTTTTTTTTCAACAGAATAATAAACGTTTAAAAACCAAGTATTGTGCGATTTTGGATACATTTCTTCCAAGTTTTATTACCACATAAGAATAAGAACAAATCATGTAATTTATCATGATATATCAATCAGCTGTTCTCAAATATAAATGGTGGGCCCTTCGCGGCGTTATTTACGCTGTCTGCAGACTTGTGTAGTCGGAGCATTGCAGTCTTTTAGGAAACATATGTCTGGTGAATTAAAGCTCATCTTATGTTTTATCAATTATTTCTTTGTTGAAAAAACAAAATTTTCTAATTTCAATTTATCGAAACAAAAATTAACATTTTAGGAAGGTTCGGTTTGTGCCAGGCTCTTGGGAATTCGCCAGGTAGCACTATTATTACCATGTTAGAAAAAATCACGTAATTTATCATGATATATCAACCAGCTGTTCTCAAAAAATATTCTCTCTGATGCCTCTCGCTAAATTGTTTACATTCTAAGTTGTTTACTAAGGGCCCGTTCACACTACAGTTCTTGTGCGGTACAGTAAATTTGCTGTATCAGTTATTTTGCAGTGCTTTCGTTTGCATGTAAATTTCATATTGTATGTTCACAAAATACTGTTTCGACTGGATCCAGTAAAAAAAGCTGTTCTAGCCGATTTCTACATTCGGTTTTGTCTTCGAAAACTGTATCACTAAAATCAGCTGTACCGCAAAATAACTATCTGTATCCGGTGGCACATGTATTGTACCGGTAATGGATATGTTCAAACGATACGCTTATTACGCTGGAAGCAGTCTTCAGATCGTCAGAATTGATCTTCTTCATCGATATTCTTCAGCATTGATCTTCTTATTAGTGAATTCCAGTTTCCAGAAGTGGAAGATATTAATTGTGAAAATTTAATTTCTCTAATATATGAGAGACCCGCCTTGTGGGACAAGACTTAAGATTAATATAAAAATAATGAGAGAAAAATGTGTAGAATATTGAAACCAGAATTTGCGTACTTTGATCAAAATTTAAGAGAAACCTTCAGTAAGAAACTTATTTAAAAAAATCTTACACAAATAAAAAAATCCTGGACTGGAATAAATAAAACTGAACTGGAAGCGCAATGGAAGAAGGAGGAGAGCACAGCAATAAGATAAGCAGCAAAGCCGGACCGTGTGAACATCACAGTACAGTTGACGCCGTACAGTAAAAAAACCGTACCGCAAAAAAACTGTATCTTATGAACGGGACCTAAGCTGCTAACAACTTCATGATCGTTGCTATCAAAAAAGCCGAAATTCTTATTTGAAAGTCTTATTTCTAAACATAATCCGTACGAAGGACGGGCACAATAGCTAGTATATATATAAAATTTTCATTATTTTGATGAGAGGAAACCACCCTAGAAGTTTGTCGGGTTACTCGTGGGACATCCTGTATGTCAAGATGAGAGCAACTGAAGGAACTGAAAATGATTGTGGGTAGCCAATAGGCTGAACCAACGTCAAGAAAATATTCTGCAAAAACTACAGATTTTTTTTGTATTACATCAAAAATTGAATCAAATGGATAATGCATCCATAGGATATCAGGAGGTTTTTAAGCAACTGTGATCGATATAATAATAACAACGATAGATTGTTGAAAGCGTTGTGGTAATAAGCAGTTGTTGACAACAGTGATGTCAGAGAGTAATTCTAAATACAATTCTATTAGTACAGCAGTTCTATAATTCGATATAATTTTATAAAGCTGGATTATTCATTATCCACAGTAATGAATAACTATTGCTATTTTGCCTAATGAACGTGATAATGGAGATGTACAAAACTACGTTAATGATAACATTAATGTTAACCTGTACACACTATGCATCGGCCGGCTCTAAAAGCAAGATGCATAGTGCAGGCAGATGCATAGTGTGTTCAGGCAAAGAGAATTATATTTTTCAGTACCTTGTCTTTGGTTCAAGTTGGCATAAGCGTTATTGGTTCACTAAAGCACCTCACTTCCAGCACAGGCACATACGGGTACATAGAGCGATCAGGTTTCCGTTACTGTTATTGTTCATGTAGTTTTGCCTAAATTCTCTGTTGTGTATCTAATAATCTTGAAGCTTATATTGGTGAGGGGATTCAGCTGATGAATAAACACTGTTGATTGATTGATTGTGTAATTTTCTCGTTCTGTATTATCATAATAAAAATGATTCAATATTATTCTGCACTTTCTTTATTACTATTAATGAAATTGAATCTTGTCTCAATGCATTCAATAATCAATCTAATTATTCAGTGATTTGTTCCCTACTTTAAATACAATTCCTGGATCGTGAATGGACTTATCGATCAAAGTGACAGCCCATGATATGGTTGAGTACGTGGTCGGAAATGAAGTGTCACTTGGCAAGAGGACAAGCCCTAACTTACACATCGATCCAACACATACGAAATCCAGGTTAATATGGCTAATTCAGGAACAGCAATGCAATGCTCAATAATAATTAATTACGTTGATGACAGTCTAACATCCAAGATTCATAATTTAAAGCGTCTACGTAATGACTAGTAGTATAATGATTCGATTACACCTGAATCAATAATCAATAGATTAGTTACAGGGCATAATTACTGTCTGATGGATTATCAATTTAGATGTAGGGCATGCATGCCAATATAGCTTGGACTGTGTGTGACAAGGGCGCAGGGATCATAGCCTAGCAGTAGTGGCTTGTTTGTCACGTTCTCTCAGCACTGCAGGCAGTGTTGTAGTGCAAGTCATGAATATACGTGGTAATTATTGATTTGATTTCACAAAGCTCAGTAGACCTTCCTTGATAACACTTGATACTTGCAGGAACATTGTGTTTGTGTACGTATTTAAATTGCAGGAATACACAAAATATGCCCAAAAAAGCATAAGTGTGCACCAAAACATATTAAAATGCTACTACATGAGTGAAAGCCTATTCAAAATAATTCGATGATTGGTTTCCAAGTTCACCGATTTCTTCTAGTGAATTTACCAGTCATTCTCAATCCATCTCAAATTAAGTATTTTCGTAATTAAACCTAATATAATTAAATATAATCAATTATTGGTATAGAAATTTATGAATAGTCAAACTGTCTCAGGCCTTTAACGAACTTCCGAGTAACGAAATACTCTATGAGACAACTTTTAAGTGGTAAATTATATTTAGTATACTTTGCAAGACTACTATTCAACTTCACAACAAACTATTTTCTGAACAATCAATTTCGAAAACAAATGGTGTGTTATGGTTCTAGATGGAAAAGTGCGAGCTACAGCGACACTAATCAACCTACCTTATGGTTTCCTTAATTCAAGAAGTATACTTGAAAAGCTATATCAAGGCTTTGCAAGTCTCTCTTGAGTCAAGGAAGCCTCAAGGTAGGTTCATAAATGGCTGATTGCATAAATCGAGAGTTTAAAGCACTGTAGACGTGTAGACCAATAAGTTGCAGGAGCTGAGAGAGCAACTTCACCATTCTTGCAGTAGCCTAGAAACTACACTGGTCTACACTACTCTGAGATCTCAATTCATGCAATTAGAGCGAAGCTCACGTTGTTTGGATGTTCATTCAGACTACACAAAATATCAACTCTTATTCCTAATGAAACAGGTAAATGCTTCACTTTATTACATTAAAAGTCAATACTCACTCATTCTTTCTATCATCCTAAACTACAGCCGTCTCTTTGTTGGTGTTCTTGGAATTCCTTCCATGGAAACTGAAAAAACAAGAGAAATTCATTATTAGATAAATTGGAACTCTTCAAAAACTAAAGAAATACATTTACTCTGTAAATGCTAAATATTTAATAAAATCATTCTTCTTTCCCAAATACTTATTTCAATCTGGATTACATTTGATAATGTTAATAAAGATGGGAGAAAATGTGTTGATTATCTGAATGAATCATTCCTTTTCAATTCTGGAAGGTGGCGACCTGATTTAATACGAACAAATGAATGAATAATGAAATGCTGCGTAATTATAATTATAATGGATGATCAGCTGTGCTCTTCTGCATCTACAACGTTGACACGGAAAATAATAGAAATTAATGCAAGGACACTTCAATTATTATTGGACTTAACAAACTGATTATTCAATTAAATAGGGAACAAAATTCCTCTGATGCCAGGAGAAAATTTAATTTTGGGAGCAGAGCTGAAATGAGAACACACACACTCGCACACAAACCACTAAATGGCAACTCACCTGAAATTCTGTGCATATGCGACCATGTTATCTGTCGAGTAGAGTTCTAAGAGAGGGAACATTGTGTATTCTAGTTGAGTATTTCATGCCTGCTAGTATTTAGAATCAGGTTGAGTAGAGCAGACACTTGGAGCAAGGCAATCACCAAGATTACTTTGCGCAGTTTTAATCTAAACTGATCACTGTTTCTCTTTCCAGTTCATTGCAGTCATTCTCGGAAATGAACAGACTCTGTCGTTGGGAAAATTGAAAGTAGTACGCGCAATTAAAATTTGTAAGCATCTGACAAATTGAAAATAAAATTCTACTGAGCTAGAAAACGTGGATGGTTTTTACAGTTCTATGGACAAATTTTTTTTACGGGCACAAATATATTAAATTCGAAGCAGCATTCAGAGCGGGAGGTTCCCACTGGAATTGAAAGCCCATTTTCCGGGAAAAATGGAAACATCATACTCGTTTATCGAATACAGAAAAATGAGAATAAATGGATTGTGATCATTCAGTTTCCGAGAATAGCTGAATGTCTATTTCCGACAATCTCCTTTTTCAAAAGTCAATCTGGGAATTTAAGCCAACATTTGACCTTCAATCGGCTACATGCTTAACTGAACCCTCTACTCTTCTAATGTTATTGGAATATTGCTATTTTACTATTGCAATACTATTGCATATTTTTGAATTCGTCTAAACTTTCAATAATTGCTTTCAGACTTTTTCTGTTATTTTAAATCATTAAAGAGTACTGCACTTCCTTTTTTGAAAAATAATGTCAATTTATCTATTGTTTTGTCTTCATGTTGATTGATTACAATGATCATTAGGCCGGGTTCACACGTGCTACAATCGCGCGATTGTAGCCAGAGCAATTATTATGACGGGCAACAATCGCAGAGCTGTCGTCGACATTTTGCCTAATACAAATACAAAAACATAAAAATTTCAGATATTCAAATTTTTTAAAGTCCCATCCTACTGTATGCTCAGCCTCCTTAATCCAAACTAACTTGAATGTTTCTCCTATCACTAACATTAACATTTTTATGCTATCAAATAGACTTATTGCAGTTCAAACACATATTCTAAAAAATGTTAATATTCCTGCTAGAAAAAATCACGACAATCACGTATTCACAATGAGCAGAGTACGCTAGGATTTTAAAAAATTCCAAAATTAAAAAATTAATGTTTTTTTCTTTGCTAGCTGAGTTAAAAAAGGAAATTGCCTTGGCTACAAACGCGTGATTGTAGTAATATCGGATACAGGCTACAGGCTACATCGCAGCGAAGTGTAGCTCGTGGGTACTGCACAATCTGATCCTGTGCTCTACTAGAATCGCGCAACTCTCAATAATTGCTCTGGCTCCATCGCGCGATTGTAGTTCGTGTGATTGTGGACTTAATTACAGATTCCTTACTTATACTACTAGCTAATCGTAAATTGTACTATGAAACAGTAGCCTACTGTATTATGAGTAATGCCATTATTTTTATTATTATGCCATTGATACCACTTTTCATATAATATAATAATTATTGCATCATACTATTTAGAGAAAATTAGCCACCAACCATAAGAAAAACAACTAAGCTTGTAAAATACATGATTTATAACCTTTTTTTCGTTTCCTCCAACTCTCCAATACTTAAAAATGGCAAAAATAGTTGCTTTGAAAACAGGATAAGATAAATTGTAGTGGCGATGACAGTTGTGGGGGCCCTTGTAGAGGGGGAGGGGGAGAGCGACGTCGATCAGATTCAGAGAGAGGTGAGTTCAGCCAGGCCAGAATTATTATAAGGATGTTCCTGTCGGTGACGCACGCTACGTTTACACAGCTGCACAAACAACGCCAGAGAGCCGTAGTTGATGATGATGATGATGGTGATGTATTGGGTTTACCTTGGTCCGGGATGAGTGTTGCTCTGACAGACCTCTTCACACCTTGCAGATTGTGGACGAGGTGGGCTGGATGGTGAGGATGAGACGGGATCCTCGGACACTAGCACGACGGGAGCCTCATCATCAGCGAAGTGTGTCACTAGATTGGAGGTTGCTAATCAGAAGACGAGGGGAGGGGTGGCGCCTGTCGCACAACATTTTTACCTCGAAAAATCAAAATCCAATTTACATTCTAACGAATCGTTCGTTCGATGAGCAGCACTCGCTTGGCAATACATCCATCCTCTCTGTAATTGAAATTATCGATTAAAACAGGGCGCGATTGTTCATTAAAAATGAACGACGACAACCGAAACAGAGTGCGGCGCGTTAGTGTGTACTGTGTACGCCAACACAGTGTTTAATCCCGGTTGCGAATTAATATTCAAAACGCGAAAATAGAAGCGCAAACTCACGCACTTACCACTCCGCTCGGCTCCACTGAATCTACCAACGAATTCGTATTTCCAGACAATTGTATCGGCCTCCATCCACAGTAGTGTTGGACAGCCCAGTTTGTAGATGGTTTATTAACAATATTTTGATTCAATTTTAGAAAGTAGATTTGAAAATATTTATAGTTATAACGAGTTCGGTAATTGAGTTTGTGAATGAGTGATAATTTAATAGGATATGAAAGAGAGATGAGATAAATCATAGTGTAAGAGTGAAAAAATTAAATTTAAACAGTAAATTTATTTATTTTTAATAAAATGATCCTGACAGTTGAAAAAACTGTCAACTGAGTATTCAACAAATTCATATACTGTACAGTAATTTGATAATACAGTACTGTACTTTGTTTTGGTGATGATGATATATATTAGTATAATACATACTGCATATTATGAGAAAAAAGGCAAAAACTGAAAAAAATCGTGACAAATTTTATGACATAATAAATGGTAGCGTACTGGACAAATGCATAATGTAAAATTTAAATTAATTTAGGACAATATAAGGAAAAATAGAATTTGATTAGAGGAAACATTAGGAAAACTTGATAAATTTTAACGTAGACCAGACAACTGTGTCAGGTGTCAGCAAATGTAACTCAATCAGCCACCATATCACAATAAAACCCTATATCTTGAAACTTATCGTATTTGTAATATGACACTATTGCTTTTAAAACACTGCTGCCTATCAAAATATCGAAAATGAAATTAGATTTTAAAACAATAGTTTATACTGTACTTTCCAATCCTTTTGAATACAATTGGTGGGTTGAACATGCATCGTAACAGAGTCTGAATAGGAGTACTTTTCATGTTTAAAACTCTCAAAGCTTTCACGAGGTGCCTTGAAGTATCTCACAAAATTCATGAAACATTTCCACTAAAAGAAATGTTCACTTATACTCACTCAAATCTACACTGCATATTCACTAGTCTTATGTTGTTCATATTCATCAAATCTACACTGCTTACTCACTGGTCTTATGTTGGTCATATTCAAACCAGTGGCGAAGCTGGAGGGGAATCTAAGAGTCTGAGACTCCCCAAAATAAATATAAATAATAATTTTGTTTTTATAAGCATGCATGTTCTGCTACGAATTTGAAAAAGAACAGAGAATCTAAGTACCCAACTGCCTGACTTCCTCTCGTTAGGCTCTGAGTACTGAGTGAGGCTCTGAAACGCGAGACTCTGACTTCCTATGTGTTGGGCGGAGCTATTAGGATAGTTGCTATGGCAACGTGACGTCACGCCATGTAACCTGTTTCATTCAGTAGCGTGGCCAAGAGTCTAGACTCCAGGCTCTGGTTTCTAGTGTGTTGTGTTGCTTCTGCATACTGTGTTGCTTGTACTGTGTTGCTTTCTTCATATATTGTTAGATACAGTTGCATATTATACAGTGGCATCATAACAGCTTAGTATATTTAAGCAATGAATGAATGTGATGATTTTGTCACATATTTGTTTCGAACTCTATTTTCTTCTTTGTCTTTTGAAGAAAAATGTGCTTTGAAAGGCGGTATTGGAAATTAAAAAAAAAAATTATTGAAAAATTTAAGAGAAGCTCGAAAATTTCTAGACTCCCCTAGTAGTTAGAGATAGCTTCGCCACTGATTCAAACCCTTATTCATCTTGTGCTCACATTATTGCATTAACTATTTCCTACTATAGCTGACTAAAAACTATGAATTATTCCAAAGCAACACATTCAATTGAAATAAATTCAATTAAAATTTCGTTTTTTTTCTCAAAGTTTTTAAACAATAATCCTGTTTTAACGGTGGTGAGCTATGCATTTACAGTGAAACATAAAACAGGGAATAACTCCCATTACAATGTGCTATTAATATAGTGACTGATGAAAACACGTTGTCGAACTAGGATTAATTAGGTATGATCCAGCAACAGCAGCAGCAACAGTATTCGTCACCGTAGGAAGCATATGCAATTATTTGGGATGGAAGTTGAAATGAAGCCTTAACACCTCACAAATAAGCGGCGCTATTCTTGCGTTATATCATACAAGTGCAACTTCGCAGCACAGCTCGTTATCACTGATATTCGATAGCGTGGAGAGCATCATGTGTATATATTATTATAACTTCTAAGTGCTCGATAACGGTTTGAAACGGATGGGGTGTAAGGAAGAGGGTAAGAGAGAGGAGATAAGAGAGAGAGAGAGAGAGAGAGAGAGAGAATTTGAAGAGAAGGTGAAAGGTAGAAGGAAAGTGGAAACCAATTAATACGTAATGAAAAGTTATTTCTGCAGAGTAATTTCGTGGAACGTGAAGCGATGGCGAAGTGAATTTCAGACGGAAGATTGGTGTTGGTTTTAGAGAAGTCGGGATGGTTTAAGGGAAAAGGAAAATGCTGTGGTGGGGCTAACGGTAGGGTTTTTGGGACGGTAGTGGGAGGGGGTCAGGCGAGTTTCCCTAATCAGTAAATTACGTATTCAACATGACGGCTACACCTTACGAGCTGAAGATTTCAACGCCACACGCGCCACTGCCACTGTTAACAACCGTACTACCTAGTTGCACTTCTATTAAATCAAACACACTAATCTATTAGCAACTACTCTTCATCACACTCATTCCCTTTTCCAGAGTCTTACAACAGTGCCTTACAAATTAGCAATTTTTTCAAAACAATGCCACAGTCAAAGGAACAATTACAAGGCTTACCAGCTTTGCAGCGACTATTTTAAGCTCAATTGCGAATGTTGAAAGGGATGCTAATGTAAATAAAAAAGAGTAGCTTAATAACTCTTCAAGTATTGAAGTAAATTAGAGCTCACGCTCATTGAACAATTACAAAATGTTAATTACAAGGCTCTCCAGTTATGCGGTGGATATTGTAGGCTCAATTGTAATTTTATTGTAGGTGTTGAAAATGATGTTAACGAAAACCCAAAATAAGAAAGTAATAGAAGCCTGCAAGTATTTCGAGTATTGAATTACAGGACTCTCACTGAATATTGGTTATGTAGTCAATCATTAGAGTTATTAGACTAGATTATAATCATCGCACTTGATGAATCAAGTCACCACAATCATCATCTTGATGAAAGAGAGGAAGACAGAAATAACCGCTTACAACTACGAAAACTAGAAAAATGATTCCACATTTCTCTTGAGTTGAAGATTTCAAATATAATTGAGTTACTAACTTATCAATGGCATCAGAATTCATAAAGACCCCATCCACTCAGTGATGTGGATACTTTTTCTTATGTTTTATTTTCCTTACTTTCTATGTGAATATCTTTGGATAATATTCGTAAATTCAGTCATAGGCCTACAAGAATAGCCCCAATTTCAGCACTAGTCCATAATATTAGTTGACCTACAATAGTCAATCTCCTCTACCCAAAACATATAGCATGGCTACAATATATCCATTTACACCAGCATTAAATACTCAAATCGACCACTTATGTTTTGCACAAACTAATGAGCAATATTCTGAGTTAATCTTTTTCAAGCAAAAATAAATAAATATTCTTGTCAAGGTTTGAAGTAATAGCCCCGTCAAATAAGACAAATCGAGAAATGGTTTAGCCAATCGCTTCCTCTAACCTTGGGTAAAAACATACAAAGTGTCACCAAGGGGGAGGGTGAGTACGATGAGGGAGGGGGTGGAAAGGAATAAAGGTATAATGGTGACTAATCCTTAGAAAGACATGACCTCAACCGGTTATTAACAATTTTTTTTAACTCGAATCTCTCGTACGTTGCTCTTAACAATGTTAGCTTTTAAACAAATAAAATAATAAATTATTTAAAGCAAAGTGTATTGTGGAATACAAGTCGTGGGTTTGAATGAAAACATAAATACAAAAAATATTTAAACGTATTTTTTTATTATTCCGTTTTGGGGGCCCTTGGCGATCGCCAGGTAGCCCACCCGGGCCTGGTTGAAGTTGAAACCCGTTTTTATAGTAATCAAAAGTTTAAAAAATCAAAACAGTAGCTCACTGAAGAGAAATTTCAACACTTGAGCATTCATGTAACCCACTCATCTATTGTTCATGGAGCATTTACGTATGGGTCATCTATGTCACAAAGATGTTATAATTGGTTCTGGTTCGAATGTTCGTAAACTGATTCACAGTAGAAATGAAATTATTGTTGAATTCAAAGTAATCAGAGAGAGGGAGAGAGAAAAGAGAAAGAAGATAAAAAGCCAGTTGGAACTTGAAAAGACCATGATAAATCTAACTGAAACAAGCTACTTTGATTTTTTGCCAGGAGCTGGAACGAGACAAAGGATTTTCTGCGGAATATACAAAAACCGACCACCACGACAACACGAAATTGCCCGAATTTAATAGACCAAGGGCTCGCGCCCCTCCGTCATTCAGAATAAAAGCCTTTTTTGGAGCGAAATTTAATTAGTTGTTTGGCTTGCAACTTGCCCTGTATTCGTTTTTAGCGCTACCCAACTTGGTGGTATCAATGGATACCACACCAGAATAACCCACCAACCAGGCAACTAGCATGATGCAAATTCCATCTTCTCCATCATGGGGATGGGCCTCATCCCCATCGCCAAACCACTAGCACCAACACCACCAGTAGCAGCTAATAATTAAATCCAAACATTACAAAGTCATTACCTCTTAGGCAGTCTATTTTATAAATGTTCTTGGAGCTCTATTCAAAAATATAAATTACAACAGCTCTGGCGTCTGACATTTAAAATGAAATTTAAAATGAAATTATTTTTGCAGAATACTATGGTTGATTCCATAGAAAAAATCAAGTAAATAATTTTATTTCTGCTATTCAAGTAAGTAGATTGGAAAAGTAGACAAAACTCAAAATGTTGTGGTTGATCACTTACTAACTTTATTCTGAATTATTGAAAATATATATAGTTGAATAGTCATAATTTTCTTATAATTTATTCTGCAATGATTACTGTTTATTCCAATTCTCCAATAATTACTGTTTATTTTAAGTATATTAAGTGCGTTCTGATCTAAATAGCGGACTACGCAAGAGTAGATTGGGATTGTTTTGTAAAAAAACACATAGCTTACAGTTACGTAGCTTACGTACAAAACGAACATGATACATGATATACTTTACTTTTATACGTTACATAAATGTCATTACATTATGTTTCATGCTTTATATAGGCCTACATTATATTTTCATTATACATTAAGTACTTAAGTACTTTATGTAGTAATTAATTGCTAAAAGAAATAATTACAATTTATTGATTAAGAATACTTGGCCGCAATTCAAATATTTAAACCATTGACCAATTACACTTCAATTACTGCACCTTTCACATTTTAGGCAGGAGGAAACACAAAAGAAAATGAAAATGTACGGAAGAAAGAAAGTGTACGATAGTAGAAGGTAGATAAGACAAAAAGGAGATGTCTGAAGAAGGAAGTCGGGCGGCGCCTAATTACACGGTTGCTTCTGCCTAACAAAGAGCACTTGACCTGACATTTAAAACAGCAGCAGCATGACGGAGAGTCCGGACTAGACGAAGAGAGCAACGGTGCAACTGCAACTGCAGAGAATTGTGGCCAAAGATCATCATGACCTGCCCACGCCCGTGCCCTCCTCTATACGCAGCCAGCCACTTGGCGGCGCAGAGACGAGCCCAAGCACATCCCAGTCAGCACTCTTCACCTGCCAAAGGGTTGCAAGCACACTTCAACTACTGCGTCTCCTGGCTCTTCAATTGTCAGCCAAGCATCTACCTCATCATCGTCCAACCAACCACCTTAACAATTCTGCTACTGAGTCAACGCTCCGAGTAACCGTCATTCTACATTTATTGTTTCTGTATCAACTGCTCAACCAAGTAGTAGGATTTGCTACCAAACTTAAACCATATTGTCAATATTTATTACCGAACAGAAAATTCGCTGATTTCTAATAATCAGGAAGTTATTAGGAATAGTTGCAAAAAGTGTCCACTGCTAGCTAGTCTCCCAATAAATAAGCAGAAATTGAAGATGAAGGATATGTTCTTATGAATTTTCAATTTTAATTGCAAATACAGTAGTTATTACTAAATAATGCATTTACTTTTGAAAAAATGCACCAATTTTTGAGAAAAATCAATAAATTTAAAAAATGAACGTTATGTTGGTTGTTCTAAAGATTCAGAATCTTGAAAACCTTGAATATCCAAAAACATACCTCAACTATTGATTGATTTACTTCATTGAAGTCTCTTCATGGACTTGGCACAAATGAGTGCAAATAATTTAAGACAAGAACAAATGAGTTTTCTGGCTGGTTGCTTCGTGGACGAATAAAGTATTCACTTTTTAAAAAGTACTTTTATTGTATTTACTCATGCAATCATCAGCTTCTGTTATATTTTTATTTTAAGTTTGTTTCTAAATATTTTCTTAAAATAACTGTGGAGCAAGACATTACTTCGAGAGAGGGTTCCTAACGTTGACGAATAGTTGAATAATATCCTATGAAAGAAGATAGTGCGAAAGGCTTTTCAGAATTAGCCTGAAGAGCTCTACACAACAATTTATAAATTGTAAAATTTTGATAAATTAAAAAATAGGATTGGTCAGTTTGTAGCTATTAATAGTAATTGTAGGCATTGCTGGGGCTGGTAGCTTAGAGAGTTGCCATAATGAGTTAAATTTTGCTTTACCTTTCGTAGTCTGTTGCGTTGATGAAATCAGGTTGAGGTGAGGGTGAGGTATGTTAAGGAATAAGGTTATTTTGCTTTCCAAAAAAGCACTACGAAATTAGGCACTACAAACCGAATAACTAAATTAAACACAGTGGATTGAAATAAAACTATAGTGGGCTGTAAATTATGCGATAATGTTTCTAAGCAGTGGGTTCACACGTCTCGACTAAGAGCCTCCTCGGTGTACTGACTTTTCTATTGTTTGATGAAGTCTAGACTGTCTGTATGGAGTGGGGACAGCCCTTGCTCTATTACATGGAACCATCCTTAATCCCGTAATATCATGGAGAATGAATAATGAAATGATCTTATTACCGATTAGCGTGACAAGTTATCCATAGTAATTCTGATGAAAAAGTTCTCCTTTCTTATAATCAATCCTGTTAAATTTAGCATTCCATATTTTAAATATTCTGCCTGATTTGGCAAGTCGTTTCCCTTTGCCGCTTGGAAGCGCCAGTTCTCAGATTGGTTGCTCTTTCTTATTAATTGTTGTCTTTAGAAACCAATCACAAACAATACATTGGGATAATTTCTATTCAAGCACCAATCACAGCTCTTTATTCTCTCTTCCGCCATTTTTCTGCGCAATCGTAGTCACTCACTTGTCTCGAAATGACTGGTAGTGTCTACCTATTTCCCAAATCCCAGACAATTTTCTGTTGGCCACTGGTTTCATTGTCACTTTGACTTCACAAGCCGCACAGAGCAGAATTGTTCGGTCAGCTACTGCAATTTTTCAACAATGTCGACAATTCATTTGTTAAGTATTTAATCAATTACCACACAGCGTCAATCTGATTCAAATATAAATCAACATCGTCAAGTGTCAAGTCTAGTTTTCTACGAATTCCTAATGTATTTGTGAAATATTATCCATTTTCTCTCATTCATTCATCTACAAAGTGTTATCTATTCATCCACGAATCGTTATCCATTCATCTTCGAAGTGTTATCATCTATGAATTATTATTCATTCATCAAATGTTGTTCATTCATCTACGAATTGTGCTGAATTCTACTTGAACTAAGAGAATTTTTTTAATCTTTGAACCGCTGAACTTTGATACTCAAACTATAAACTTACAACTGGGCTCTCGATTTATTTACTGATCTTCTTGAACGGTTTTGTTTTTAATTTCTACGATCCTTACGTGAACATTTATTATTCAGATTTATTCACTTTAACCTCTCAAAAACGGGACTGTCCGATTGAAAATATTAGATATAAGATGAAATTTTCTCCTATAGAAAAATTTTTTACTATAAAAAGGAATTGTCTACTATAGAATAAATTCTATAGTAGAATGGATCGACTACAGGGTTTATTATAGCTCCCAGCTGAAAGGTTTGAGCTGTAGTTAGACTTCCCGAGTTCCCGTAGTATAATCCCGTTCTCGGGCGTCTTCTATAACTAATAAATTAAGTACAAACACACTAGACGATAGGTGCACACTAGACTACTTCATATTTCCTAGTATGCGTGAGAATAATAGAGCACGAATTCAAAGGTTCTTTGAGAAACATGAAAGCGCCGTTCAAATCAAAACTACGGAAGGCATAGATGGGCTAATGAATGTGATGAAGATAAAAAACGTACAAGAAACTTATACGTTCTAGACATCTAGATATACGAGCTTCACTATGCATAATACAGGGTGTTTCAGGAGGAAAGGTTCAAACTTCGGCAACTGATACTAACTTAGATCTAAAAATAAGAAAACATTTCATAATAAACATATGTCCGGAAACACTTTGTTAGCGAGATATACAGAGTGAAAGATTTCGCCCAGAATTCAGTATTCATTAACAAAGTTATAGTACTTCAAAGCAGAAGAAACGAGTTTTTAGGCAAATAATTTTCTGTTTTACATCATAATATCATAGAAACTACTGAAGATAGAGTTCTGGGACCAATTTTATTCGTTTTTTCAGATCAAAAGCCACAAGAAATAACTGTATTTGGTCCTTAATTTACCTTCCCTGAATTTTAGCATGACTTTCTTTTACCGAGGGTACTGAATTCTGGGCGAAATCTTTCACTCTGTATAACTCGCTAACAAAGTGTTTCCGGACATACGTTTATTATGAATTTTTTTTTATTTTTAGATCTAGAATCAGTTGCCGAAGTTTGAACCTTTTCTCCTGAAACATTCTGTATATACTGTAACAGTGAGTTCTAAAAGTAACAAAAGCCTATTTTTCCAATTTATTCTCAAAAAGGATTTAGGATAAAATAACCTTCTCTGATAGAGCTTGCGAGCAAAAATATGTCTCATTGGAATTGAAACAAGTGATAAAAAAAACAACAACAAAGTGAGTTAATCTGTCTAGATGGACAGGAATGCTATGGCTATCCAAGAATAAGCTTTCTAGCTACATAGAAACATTCTTATTTAAATGGAAATTTCTGTTTTACAGGAAATATAACTCATAAGAACGATGAACAATCATGATAATGTGTACTTACTAGTCGTGATTTGAAACTTTAAAAAGTCAGTTTTTTTAACTTTTTAATATATATATTTTTTAATTAATATTTTTCGTGTATAACTAGTTCTCCATTACAATTTAACTATTCTCAATCTATTTAGCTCATAAATTATTCTCATTTGCAGTTTTTGTGATTTTTGAGAAAAAAACAGTAAATTCGAACATTTCATTACATGTTTTACGTAGCTCGAAAATTTATAAAATTATACCTTATGCATTCGAACAAATGAATCGCTTGAAATGAATAGTCAAGCATCTATTACTCGTAGCACACTCAAACAAAATTAGAGGTCGTAGGATTTTAAAGAATACTAATTTATTTGTTTTTGAGTGGTTCCTAAATTTATCCTGCTATTTGATCGTTGAGGAAAGGAACCGATGCCAATGAAAGAGAATCAGGAAGGGCAGAGAATCAAATCAACAGATGGTAATAATAATAATGATGATTGCGGCAACCTGTCCAGATGGGGCCATATGGTGACGTCAATCATTTAAAATACACTCTTGAATCTTTCCCTAAATTTTCGTTCTGAACTTAGGTGTCAGAGTTTTGCTGAGCTCTGTGACTGGCCTCTAAAATTAGAGTACTTCTAGACCACTAGCCGCTCACTGGTCACTGGAGGGATCTAGTGCACTGGTCACTGGATTAGAATTTAGTGCCTACATAATAATTTAAAACGAAATCTTCCGTTACTCGGCTAGGTGAAGTGCACACCTACTAATAAAAGATTGACAATAATTCCTGTGGTCTGAATTCGACCTTATTAAAATTATTATATTCTGTATATAGAATTTGTTGAATTATACAGATGAATTATTGCTGAATCAAATAACCTCCAATTGTAACCTTCAAGATACTGAAATAAGTGAATATAATTTAAAAAAAGTATTCAACTGAGAGAATTATTGAGTAGACATTAGTAAAAACTTTAGGGAAGCATACAGCAATATTATTTTACAATCCTACCACTTTAATCTTGCATAGTAACGCATATATCGATTTACCACACGAAAGCGACCTGAATTAAGTGGCCTGTTCGAAAAATACAAATATCCTGAATTTGTGAATATTTCTCCTATTTATGTAAATAGTTTATGCCTATCATTTCGGATAGAAGTTGATACATCGAATGCTTGCTTGTTTTGAAGAAAGAGGGCTGTTTTGAAAAAAGGTACCAATCTTTTTGGTTTTTGGCTTATCCAAAAGACAGATACCTTATTACAAATACAAATACACTTTAACTGTACAACTGTCTACAATTTTTTTTTCATTAATTAACTCAATATAACTTTTTAATTATTATAAAATCATCTATAAAAATAAAATTATAAGATGATAGTCTTCAATATGTTCAGCTGCTTCTGAGGTGTAGGCTACCATGAAAGCTCACATTAATTATCTAGTCGTTTCAAGTGCTATAAAATGAAAGGATGTACATCAACGAACTCAATAACTACTTATTCTGGAAATTAAGATGTCAAGACTCCACGACAGATTACCATTCACAGCGAATGACAGCCAATCGATTGATAGCAAATTGTCAATGGCCGAGCGGGCGAATACGGGCGAGTCAAGTAGAGCTGGAGTCGAGTCGAATCGAGTAGCTCCAGGCAATGACAACTCCAAAGCAGCTTTATTGAACGAGGTTCGATCTTCTGATGGCATAAACACAACTTGATACACCGAAATAATCGCCGCGGGGAAGAAGACATCGTCTTCCGACAAGTTAGGGAGAAGCATTCCTGTGGGAGCTTACAATAACAGTTTGACGGCTACGAGGCTGAGGCTATAACCTTTCGATCGTCTACATCTTCATAAATAACAGTGCAATTGAGTGGGAGAGAAATTATTTCCATTGTGAACTTATATTTTCCAATTACATACAAACTCTTTGAAAATAATCGGATAAGAAACAACTGACATAATTAAATCATAATCAAAACTGATGAGAGGGAGGTATCGTAGCAAAAGCGTTAAAGCGTCTCACTACTACTCCAGCGGTCACAGGTTCGATTTCCGTTCCAGCCTCCCATTTTTGTATTATCATCCCACTGGAATATTAATTTATTGGCGAAAAAACTCACTGACTAACGAAAGGCTTCGTTTTGAATATAATGAGTCATACAGTAATAATACTGGCTACCATCAACCAAGGACGAAAGAATAATAGGGGACATTACAGATTTTCTTGAACATTCTCGCAATTCGTAATCTTCACAGGCTATAAATAAATAAAATATGAATTGACAAAGCCGATACAATGATAATCAATGAACTGTATGGCCAATTTCTCAATACTCTTCACGCTCTTCTGCGTTGTTATAACAAATTTTCACTTTACATGCAGCATTATTTTAAAATTCCAGTTTTTCATGATATTTTTTTTCGGAGGATAAACCCACATAGGTCTGAGACCTATGCGTGGGTAATGAATTGGATGATGGTGATTGATGAGTTGCACCTACAGTTTTAGGTCCTACATCATCCTAGTCCCCCTGCTATTTCAGTATTTGAAATGCACACACTACCACTACATACATGGTGCTAGCCGGAAGGTTTACCTACTTTATAGTTTTGCTTAGGCTTTTTATGGCAGCTGAATTCAAATGGATGTCGAGCTTACGAAAACCCCATCGTCCAATCTTAACAACTAGCAACCTACCTCTGCCTAGGCACAGTTTGCAGGGCTGCAGGCACCGATTATTTATTGCTTGTTTGCAACCCTGTGCAGGCGTGGAAGGGGGTTGAAGAGGGTTCTGAAGGTGAAGCCTATGGTGTGAGAGGGGTACTAATTAAAGCGCGGCCGCTTCACTTGGAGTATTGAGAGTACATTCCAATTTCCACAGATTGCTCTTCTTGTAGGCAAGGCAGCCTCCCAGCCCGTCTGTCGTCTTGGGTTTTGCGTCTTCATTTTATGAGAGTGCTTCCGTGGAAAGCCATAAGAACTGCTATCGATTCACTCCCTCTCTGTTCTACTCAATATTCAGTGTGAACGATATCACTCAACGGAAAACTATTTTACTACCCAATTAACTTACATGCACTCCTCCAATAAAAAGTATCAATGACATAGCCCAAAGTATCTCCTGATAAAAAGGTTCTGGAACAGAAATGTCCTGTGTTTCAAGTCCTAAAAAATATAGTCTTACCATTTCTCCGGGATTAGCCCGGTAATTCCAGGATTCATGTGTGTCTCCGGGAAAAAATCCGGGATTGATTTATCTCCAGGATTTTCTAATAGAGATCGTTAAACAGGGAAAAATTTCCTCAATTGTTTTTATAAAAATGTATTGTAATGTTTTTTCATAAAGTTGAAATGTAAGTTCGCTAGCATTGTTAATATATTGATAGCCTTCATTGTTTGACTTTCATTAGCGACTGTACAATAAAGTGAACAAGTTGTGTTGCTCAGTAGTTTGTTGACAACATGACAACAATCAAGTGTGCTTTCTTACTGTGCTTTAATTTTTTGCTTGGTCTTGCAATGGGTCCAAAAAGAAAATATACGTGTACATTTAATGAAAAACTTTAAATTGAGGTTCAGTTTCTTGAATGCTGTGAAATCAACAGTGGTCGTGTTCACTGTTCAAATTGTGATTCGGAGTTTTCGGTAGAACACGTTTGATGAGCAAACATTGACCTGCAGTAGTCTACCATCAGTAAATTAAAGCTTTATTATTTCTTTATTTCTCACCAAAGAAAAGAAGATAGAAAGCTCAAGAAAGTAGAAAAATGGCAAGAAGTATGTGTGACAATGTGTAAATGCAGTAGTATTGAGTACAAAAATATTCTCAAGCTGGTGGAATTTGGGATGTGCTTACCAGGTACATCAGCGCCTGTAGAGCGGGTACATAATATAATGTAATTACGTTATATTGTCTTTGGTTATAGGAAACGTTTAGTCAGCTGAAAGGGGAAGGTTGTCCTTGAAAGTTGTAAGAGAGCTGCTCAATACAAAAATCAATGCAAAGTTGTCATGTGTGTTGACTTTTTTGAAAAAATCAAAGGGGAAAAAGTGTTTTTGGGAAAAGTGATTTCTTCTGAAAAATATTTTTTATTTAATTATTTTTCACAATATTATAATATTTTACTACGGTAAAATTTCACAACCTTTTTCCTTTCATGTTCTTGATTTTTTAAGCTCAATAAATAATCAATTTTATTTGTAATTAATTTTCTAAATAGTCTCATTCTGATAGGATATAAATTATTACAATGAATTATTTTTGTATTCAGTCCATGGAAAAGAAATTGATAATGTTTTAAAGACAGATATTATTATTACGATTATAATTGATTATTATTATTATTATTACTATTATTATTTAATACAAACAAGAACAAACAGAAAATAAATACATTCAAAACAAGCTTGTTCAATGTATTTCATACTCCTTTTTTAATCTCTGGGAAAATACCGGAATTGGGGTTGGAAAAATATGGTAAGCCTATCTATAGATGACTTTTCAGGGAACCTGAATAATTGCATTATTATTTTATAAGCTAAAAATACTATTGTCTTCATGAAGTAGACAAGATAGAGAAGAGCTCTTTTTTGGTGGATAGGTCCACCATAAAAGAGTTTATGGAAAAATCTACCAGAAAAGAAGTTACTAGCTCTCTTCAGGCCTCTCTTAGGGTGCGAGCATTCTGGAGAAATGCTACGGTGTAGACTTTTATCGCAGTTCCTAATCTTTACGAAAAAATTGAGACGATGATAATTATTATTGGCATCGCAAAATAGAACACAGGTTGTGGAATGGTGTAGATGTAGATTATCATCGTGTATTGAATGCTTAACTGATTACTGTACTAAAACCACATAGTATAGAATTTATTCGTTTCTTTAGACAGACAAAATAACAATGAGAAGGATGCAATAGAAAAAGTACAAAACTGTTCTCTTCACGCAAACATTTTGACCAGGCTATCAAAAATTGACTAGAACATTGAGATTTCAGATTGTACGCTAAAAATTTATATTTACTACTCACTAAAAAATTAATTGTTTCTTACTTAAAGGCTATTTATTGAGTTGAAAGTTTACTTGAAACTTTAAACGAAGCACTAAAAACAGACCAATTAAAATTAGGACTCTGTCACTCTACGCTCTGCGGCAAGCGCCCACAGATAAGTTATCCAAAAGGGGCGAATAAAAAACGATTAAGTTACACAGTGACCAAAATCCTGCATTAAAACAGTATTTTGGAAAGTTGGAGGTCGTAATTAAAACGAATACAACTATGCTTTCTTATTAATGCTAAATGGACAAAACTCAAAAGCTAATAGACCTAAGTGAAGTTTGATAAAAAGTAAAGTAAGCTGATAAGTAAAGAGTCTGATATCAATAACAATTAAGAGTATGACACTAATAGGTATGAGTTTCATTATGAGAATTTCGCTCTATTAAAGAGACAACGCTCGACTCATTTTCATTGAAATGCGAAAATGGTAATAAAATAAGCCTAGAAATCTAGAAAGCCACGTATTCAATATTCATCAGGTATCCGCAAGCATTGACAGCAAAATTAGACTCATCTCGCAATTTTCCTGCAAAAAAGCCTCATTGAAAACGGTTCCCACTTGAGATTCGCTGAATTAAGCTGAGATTCTTTATTAAAAGTAGTTCGCTATTCTCAGTGGAACTGAAATCATTCTTAAAAGATTTTCTCCATTGAGAAAACATTTGCTGTTGAAATATTCGAAAACAGAAGCAAATGTCAAGTGGAAAACGGTTTCTTAATAGCTAAGCCCACTCTGACGTTTTATTTCGACTGAATGAGAAGTTTAATTCTCGGCACTCACTTATTTGATGCCGATATTATTATTATTCGATCACATGGTAAAGTGACCACTTCTGCGAACTAGTGAAGCGTATACGAAACAGTATTGTTGAAAACTTATCAAAAACGTTTTGAAGTGGAGGCATAACGAATGAATATTGAAAATCAAGCTGAAAGGAAGATTTTTGAGGCAAACAATTTTTAATCATCATTTTTCTTCATTCTACATCAGTTTTCAACATTTCGATTTGACTGTTTTTTGCATACGGACCTCGATGATTGGTAGCGATTAAATTTCCCAAGGACATACCGTTTTGAAACGATACAGATCATGGGGTTTGTGGCATTTGAAAAAAATATACTGTATATGAAATTTGTTTCTAGCAACGTCAGAGGGTTCTTATTTGATCAGCAATAATGATTTTTTCATCTTTTAACATTTCAATTCTGTATAATTCTACAGATTTTTAAAATCACTTTTCAATATAATTTTTTTAGTCATTCTATTGGTTTAAAATTTATTATAGTAGAGCATAATCGTAGCCAAAAATTCATCCAGTAGTAGTATAATAGGCCTGTCCCCCAAAGATCTAAGGAGAAAACCTCCAACAATTTAAAGTAAATTTCGTACAAAATGAAGGACCAAGGGTCCTCCCCCAGGAATAATTTGAAAAATAACCCCTCTAAAACCGGATATATAACGTTTCTAGACATTCTTCCATTTAAACGCTCATTATTGGTAAAATTGAATTATTATATCTAGTGCTTGAGAGCTTGAGTTATCGCGAATTGGGGGAGAGTTCGGACCCGGGGAACACCCTTAAATACATTATTGCTTTTAACCCAGCCCTAATTGACATCGAGTTTCGCAATTTCAAATTACGAACTCAAATTTGTTTGCAGGATAAAATCGACTTGTATATGGACCCGCACCTTAGAGCATTAAAAAGAAGGTTTACTCTCATAATAATGAATAAATATATATGACTCTTTCATACATAAGGGGGGGGGGGTGTTGCTCACCCGGAAAAAATTGAAAAATAAACTATTATAAACCGCATTTCAGGCGTTTCTGAACACTCTTCTTTCTTTTTTCACCATCATTGTAGTGATGAATAATAAGAATTGAAGTTTTCGCCACCACATTTATTTATTGTAAACATTGAGATACTAGTTTTCTGTTGTTACACCATCAAAAGCCAGTTTGATTGAGATTGATAATGGTGTAATAACAGAAACTAGTATCTCACTGTTTACAGTCTATCTAAATGTGGTTGTGACAACTTCAAGTCTTGTTATTCATTGTGGATATCTCTTTCCCAATATTACCTTCACTACTACAAAGAAAGTGATTGTAGTGATTCAGTCATCATCGCCATTAGGGGGGGGGGGGAACCTCCGGGAACCTCCCTTGGCCAGGCCTCTGCGTGATAGACTATACCGTCAACTAGCACGATAAATAGCGCCACATATACTGTTATTTCCAATGCAGTTTGAAAATTTCGGCGATGGTACAACAACTAGGTTCTAATTATGTTTCTTTTTATGAATATAATCAAGATTGAAGTAGCCTACTACTTCAGCTAAGTCATTCAATAGAATTACATGAAAAATCATTATTTATCGCAGGGGTGCCCACCCGCCCTAAGCCTCATGACGCACCCCCCCCCCCTAAATTTAGCACCAAACCCCCCCCCCTACAATTATCCCCCCCCCCCCAAAAAATGCGAAAAAAGCCCCCTGTATTCTTTCTAAAACTAAAAGAAGATTTCTATAACTATTGAAAAAATTCAAACCCAGTCAATAATATACAAAATGTATGTATATTTCTTGAGGTAAAATTTTTTTAAAGGTAAAATAGAAATATCAATGAAATGAATATATGAACTTCTGCTCAATAAACTTAATTGCAAAATAGCTAAATAAGAATTTGAACCTAAATGGTTTTAAACAAAAAAATATTATTACAAATACACAATGTTCAATAAAAATGAAATACCTATAAGTTTATGTTCGGTGTACCAATTAAATTAAGGTTAAATAATTTCTACAAAGTTGTTCCTTTAAACATTCCTTTATACATTTCATGTATAGTTATTTACAACAAACAATCGAAAGAAGTGTCTTTCAAAACAAAATAAAGACATAATTATGAAAAATTACTGAATTTTTAGTATTTAGTAAGTTATGCTATAGCAGTTCTTACTTATTAGTAAGTAGTTATCGTAAAATACATGAAAAACATCAACAGTTTGAAGTCAAACATTTTAAATTTGTAGGCTGTGACCATCTAAAAGTTAGCTAGGCACCTTCTAAGCTTGTTAAATCTATCTCTCTAAACCTCACATAGACGTTTTTGTCTTTGGGATGAGGAAACAGAAAACCTTTCAATTATTTCTTCGTTAGAAATAGACTCAAGTACATCTTTTTCTGCAGCTAGAACCATTAAATTGGACAACCATGAGTATCCCATAGCTGATCTGAGTCTGTTTTTGATAATTTTAAATCGACTTATTGCTCTTTCTGCTGATTAACTAGTAACTGTTAAGGAGAGTAAAGTTGTATAAAACTCTTTCAGAGCACTTGCTTAGCGTCTTGCTAAGTTTGAATAATAACTTCCTGCACAAATCCTAAACATAACTATTTTAGCTAATTATTCATATTCAATTGTATAATAATAATTATGAATAAATTTTCATTAATTGACATTCTATCTGGTGACTTCGTAGTATTTTTTTTTTTGAATGTTGTCACGTTAAACACGGTTTCAATCAACTTTTCGCCCCCCCCCCAAAAAGTTTTTTGGAACCCCCCCCCAAGAATTTCAATGACGCAGTCTGCGTCATAGCCCCCCCCTGTGGGCACCCCTGTTTATCGTAAGTGCCGTGGATATTCTGGTCCATACATCAGGACACTGAAATAATAGTAACTTTCTCAACAGAGAAACTGATATTTGAAAGAATAGTTATGCTACTGGAGCCAAGTCACAAGCATGCATAAAGCCTACTAATATCTTATTAGAGACTACAATATGCTCGCTGCTATATGAAATGCAAAGATTAAAATTTCAAAAGAATACATATAGGTAAAATCCAAACATCGTTGATGACTTAGAATATTCAGTAAAATCCTCTATATTCTAGTAGTTTATAGTTCACTATACTAATATTATCCTTTACTAGACTACAAGACGAGCGTTATAGTCAGTATAGTTTTATTTGCCTACTATAATCTGCTAGTTCAATGTCTAATAGTATTTTAAACTGAGAGACTAGAATATCAGGGAGGGGATGGCCTTCATCTCTCCTCGGTTCGCGCCTGAATTATACTATAACTATAAACTACTATAATTTATAACTAAAGCTCAAAATTATGAATGAATGAATAACATTTATTAGTCACAAACATTACATAGTATATATGCACATATTTTAAAAATTCGCATTCGAATGCAAAGGGAAGAAAAAGGAGAAACTCTACTACAATCAAGGAGGAGATGGAGGAGGCTGAAAGGATTCCAATATCCTGTCGAGAGACACGAGTTGGACCCAACAAAGTCCGGAGAAGTGTGCAAGTTTGAACACACGTTGCCTGTTCACAAATAAGAAAGTTGAAGGTATTCCTCACAAAGGAGAAAAGAAGTCGTGCATGTTTTCTTGTGTTATCTGTCGGCTGGCTAGAAAATAATTTTCCTCGCTACAAAAATAGGGACGGAGTTTCCACCGCTGAAGTGGCGGGATCTCGTAGCCTAAAGCGCGTGCTTTAGCTGGCAAAGAGCGAGGAGCCGAGCGCATTCGCTCACGAACGCCTCAATCAACGAGAACGCACGAGTGGCCCGCTAAGCAAGGGTACAAGGGTGTCCCTGGCCGCAGCTGGCTAGAGAGGCGTCATTTCCGCACAGGGTTTGTGTTTACACGGCCCGAGGCACAACTGGGTGATGATGAAGGGTCGGAGGGGGTGAGTCATCGATCCAATCCCTCCCGCTTCACCCCCCCAACCTAATCCTCCCCATCATACCCCTAATCCAGTCCCCGTCGGAAAAGTTATGGACTCGAGAAAAAGATTCACCACCATCGTCGTCAACCACCTACTGCACAATTATCATTTTTTATTCCACGAATTTACACTTCTCATCTCATTTCCATTCATTGCAAAACGAGCAGCTGTATTATTGATATATTTATATTCTATTGGCTGCGCCCGCGTTTCTCGTTCTAACTCCCCATTTATAGCCAATTACTAGTCAACCGTTATTCGCAAATCTTATCTGATGCCTTCTTCATTCTCCATCCGCTACAATGAGCCCTCCTATTTCATCGTTGTGCTGTCTGCAAAAAAGATCTCAATTATTCGAAAAGGTGTGAAAAATTCGCCATCGTCCTCTAAAAGTAACGCAGATTTCCAATATTCTTTTCAAAATTCGAATGAATATAATGCTACATTATTAGAATGAATAATCACAAAAGTTATACTTTTGTTGGCCCCAAATCCATGAAATGCATATTTGTAAATTCACATCAGTAGTTACATTTTGTATGTTCTGGTGCAACCTTGAAAAAAGCTGGTGCAACCTTGACCTTGACCCTGACCTTGACCTTGGAAAAAAAAAAAAAAAAAAAAAAAAAAAAAAATTAAAAAAAAAAAAAAAAAAAAAATTAAAAAAAAAAAAAAAATAAAAAAAAAAAAAAAAAAAAAAAATTAAAAAAAAAAAAAAAAAAAAAAAAATTAAAAAAAAAAAAAAAAATTAAAAAAAAAAAAAAAAAAAAAAATAAAAAAAAAAAAAAAAAAAAAAAAAAAAATTAAAAAAATTAAAAAAATTAAAAAAAAAAAAAAAAAAAAAAAAAAAAATGGTGGGAAGCTGTGAGATGTTCAGGCTATGGGTGGGGGTGGGGGGGTGGGGGTTGGGGGTGGGGGTCGAGGGTGGGAGGTAGTGGCTAGAGTATATAAGCTGGGTGTTCTGTTGGAGTTATCATACACTGCTCTCTCACACCAGACAGCCAACTACTGTGCTCCAGCTTCTTGTGCTCCAGTCTTGTGCTTCTTGTGCCTACCAGTCTTGTGCTCCTTGTGCTCCAGTCTTGATCAACTTTCAAAGTAAGTACTCTTTGCAATTAATGCATCCTAATGCTTGCACTTATAAATGCTTTTCCACTTACCAACTGCTAATGCATAGTGTTCAGGCAACTTGGAATTTGTTAATGCATATTGTTAAAGGAACTATCTTCTAATTGTTTCATTCCAGGAAAGCTGCAACTATCTTACAATTTTATTTGTCAATGTCTAATGCATATTGTTTCATTCCAGCTTACCATGTCCCTTAACAAGAGAAGACGCTGCCAGCAGACTCAGGAAAAGTGTGACGACTTCGTTTTGCTGGAGGAGGCGTTCAACAACAATCTTCGAACCCTGTTCTTCAACAACCAGTGTTCTACAAGCCCTCAAAAGGATTTCCAGTCCTTCCTCGACAACTTGGAGGAGAAGATCAACAGCGTCCTGACAGCAGAAATCCTGGAGCATGGTGCAATCAAATTCAATTTGGTGCTGGAGGCAACTTATCACAAGTGCTTCCTTGATCCGAACAACGAAGAGGTGGAGGAGGTGCAGGACATCGCTTTCAAAACACCGAACTATGCAGCATTCACCATTCTCACGCTGCCTCATCAAGTGGAGATGGCTTGCCAGAAGATGCTGGAAGAGGAGGCTATGTTCGAAGGGAAATCCAGTGGATGGACACTGCTACAGATTGATGGACTACTCATAAGGATCAGCAAACATATTCCTCTTAGAGGCTCTTCATACATCATTACCCCGCCCAAGCTAGCTGCAAGGAAAGCCATCATCAACCCGAGGAACGAGGACCAACAATGTTTCATGTGGGCAATCCTCGCTAAGCATGTCCAAGGAAAAAATTTGGAGCGAGTCAACCACCGATACTTCAATCTTCGGGAGAAATACAACTTTAAAGGCATCACTTTCCCGACAACTATAAACCAGATCAGTAGTTACATTTTGTATGTTCTGGTGCAACCTTGAAAAAAGCTGGTGCAACCTTGACCTTGACCCTGACCTTGACCTTGGAAAAAAAAAAAAAAAAAAAAAATACAAAAAAAAAAAAAAAAAATTAAAAAAAAAAAAAAAAAAAAAAAATGGTGGGAAGCTGTGAGATGTTCAGGCTATGGGTGGGGGTGGGGGGGTGGGGGTTGGGGGTGGGGGTCGAGGGTGGGAGGTAGTGGCTAGAGTATATAAGCTGGGTGTTCTGTTGGAGTTATCATACACTGCTCTCTCACACCAGACAGCCAACTACTGTGCTCCAGCTTCTTGTGCTCCAGTCTTGTGCTTCTTGTGCCTACCAGTCTTGTGCTCCTTGTGCTCCAGTCTTGATCAACTTTCAAAGTAAGTACTCTTTGCAATTAATGCATCCTAATGCTTGCACTTATAAATGCTTTTCCACTTACCAACTGCTAATGCATAGTGTTCAGGCAACTTGGAATTTGTTAATGCATATTGTTAAAGGAACTATCTTCTAATTGTTTCATTCCAGGAAAGCTGCAACTATCTTACAATTTTATTTGTCAATGTCTAATGCATATTGTTTCATTCCAGCTTACCATGTCCCTTAACAAGAGAAGACGCTGCCAGCAGACTCAGGAAAAGTGTGACGACTTCGTTTTGCTGGAGGAGGCGTTCAACAACAATCTTCGAACCCTGTTCTTCAACAACCAGTGTTCTACAAGCCCTCAAAAGGATTTCCAGTCCTTCCTCGACAACTTGGAGGAGAAGATCAACAGCGTCCTGACAGCAGAAATCCTGGAGCATGGTGCAATCAAATTCAATTTGGTGCTGGAGGCAACTTATCACAAGTGCTTCCTTGATCCGAACAACGAAGAGGTGGAGGAGGTGCAGGACATCGCTTTCAAAACACCGAACTATGCAGCATTCACCATTCTCACGCTGCCTCATCAAGTGGAGATGGCTTGCCAGAAGATGCTGGAAGAGGAGGCTATGTTCGAAGGGAAATCCAGTGGATGGACACTGCTACAGATTGATGGACTACTCATAAGGATCAGCAAACATATTCCTCTTAGAGGCTCTTCATACATCATTACCCCGCCCAAGCTAGCTGCAAGGAAAGCCATCATCAACCCGAGGAACGAGGACCAACAATGTTTCATGTGGGCAATCCTCGCTAAGCATGTCCAAGGAAAAAATTTGGAGCGAGTCAACCACCGATACTTCAATCTTCGGGAGAAATACAACTTTAAAGGCATCACTTTCCCGACAACTATAAACCAGATCGATAGGTTCAAAAAGGATAACCCTACAGTCTCTGTCAACGTGTATGCAGTCGACTCTGATAATAACATCTTCCCCAGACGAGTCACCGATACCATGAAGACTGAGCACTTTGATCTTCTGCTACTGGGTGAGGCTGTTGAAGATGATGGTGCACAGACTAACGATTTGCTGCAGGATGCTGAAGATGCAAACAAGGATCCACAAATCAACACTCACTACTGCTGGATCAAAGATTTTGAGAAGCTCCTGAGATCACAGCTGACAAAGAGTACAGGTCGTATAATTATTTGCAGACGATGCTTCACCCACTACACTCTTGCTAATGATGGTGCGCAAAGGATGGCAGAACATGAGAAGTATTGTGCCAACAACAAGACGGCTAGGATGATCATGCCACAGCTGAAAGATGGAAAACCGCCAACATTGAAGTTTGAGAAGCACTTGAGGAAGTTCAGACTGCCACTTGTAGTGTATGCAGACTTTGAGTGTCTGCTGGAGACACCCGCCCTAGAAGAGGGTGATGTGGAGGGGGAAGCTCCAGAGAGATGGATTGGGAAGCAGACAAAAGTGATACAATACCACAATGCAATGAGCTATTGTATGTACTTTGTGAGAGATGAGACACAATTTCCTTCATGGCTGACACTGAACCATTACATACCTCAAGAACCGATTGTCTACAGAGGTCCCAATGCAGCCGAACACTTCATGAGTCAGCTCAGCCACTATGCAAAACTTATTGCTGATACCATGGACCAGTTGAGTATTATAATGTTGCCACTCACCGATCAACAACAAGCTGCACATGATGCTGCTACACACTGCGAAGCTTGTGGTAAAAAGTTTGGAAGAGACAAAGTGTATGATCATTGTCATATGACTGGCTTCTATAGAAATGCACTGTGCAATCCATGTAATCTGGAAAGACAGCGCCAGACCTTCATTCCAGTTTTTCTACACAATTCATCCAACTATGATACACATCTGCTCATTCCTGAACTCGGTGCCGACAAGAATAGGATCAAAGTCATTCCAAACACATCTGAAAAGTACATCAGCTTCACTAAACACGTTTCCAATCGACTCCACCTGAGATTCATAGATACATTCAGATTCACACCGGACAGTTTGGATACATTGGTATCAAATTTGCGCAAGTCTGCACATAATGACACGGACATTCCAAATGTGCTGAAACATACCGCTAAACATTTCAAGACAAGACTCGATCTTGTGACACGTAAAGGAGTATTCCCTTATGATTATTGCGATTCATGGGAGAAACTTGGAGAAACTTCCCTACCACCAAAGGAAGCATTCTTCAGCAAGCTGACAGATCGTGGAATCAGTGATGAGGACTACGCCCATGCACAACTGGTCTGGCAACATTTTGGATGTAGAACACTAGGGGACTACAGTGACCTCTACCTAAAGACGGATGTTCTACTCTTGGCTGATGTGTTTGAAAGTTTCAGGGACATGTGCATAAAAAACTACAATCTTGACTGTGCCAACTACTTCACTGCACCAGGATTCTCATTCGATGCCATGCTGAAATACACCCAGGTGGAATTGGAACTTCTCAGCGATTACGATATGTACATGTTTGTTGAAAGAGGTATCCGAGGAGGAATAACCACATGTGTCCACCGCCATTCGATTGCCAACAACAAATACACAGGTGCACCACTGGATCCAGAGAAACCAATATCCTACTTGCTGTACACCGATGCCAACAATCTTTATGGATGGGCTATGAGCAACCCACTACCTTGCCGAAAATTTCGATGGATGTGTCAAGAAGAACTGGAGGAGGTGGCTGCTCATATAGATAGAATCCCAGACAATCAGCGAATGGGATACATCCTAGAAGTCGACATCGAGTATCCTCAAGAGCTACAGGATGATCACAACGACTTCCCTTTTCTTCCAGAGAGCCAGAAGACTCCCAAGTCAGGATATGTGAGGCTAATGACAACGCTGCAGAACCGCAAGGAGTATGTATGTCATTATAGACTCCTGAAACAGGCTGTGAATCATGGACTGAAAATTGTCAAAGTTCACCGTGGAATTTCATTCCAGCAAGAAGACTTTTTGGCCCCATACATTCAACTCAACACACAACTACGTCAGAAATCAGTGAACAAATTTGAAAAGAATTTCTTCAAGCTAATGAATAATGCGGTCTTTGGAAAAACAATGGAGAATGTTAAGAACCGGATGAGCATGGAGCTGGTCAATTGTGAGAGGAGGTTGAAGAGACTGGTGGCACGTCCAACATTCAAAGATCGCATCATATTTGGTGACAACATATGCGCTGTAACACTCCATCAAGACAAGGTTGTATTGAACAAGCCGATATATATTGGGCTGACTGTACTTGATGTGAGCAAAATTCTAATGTACGAGTTTCACTACGATGTGATGAAACCTATTTATGGAAACCGACTCAAACTGTTATACCAGGACACTGACAGCTTGTTCTACAATGTCCAAACTGAAGATATGTATATGGATATCATGAATATAGACAAGTTGAGAAACGTATTCGATACATCAGAGTACCCGGCCAACCACCCATGCTACTCTGAGACAAACAAGATGGTGCTGGGGAAATTCAAGGATGAGTATGCAGCTCGAGCCCCCTATGAGTATGTCGGCCTGCGCTCCAAGCTGTATGCTTGCAGATGCTATGTTACAGATGAGACACAGCTGAAGAGTGGCCTTATCAAGAAAGCAAAGGGAGTGAGACGGCCAATTCTTGGACAGGAGCTCCCAAAAAGTCATCCTGATGCAGAACGGTACATAGTCTTTCAGGACTACATTGACTGTCTCTATGGTGAGAAGGACATCTATAGAGATCAGGTGATGTTCTGTACCAGGAAACATAGAATCATGACCACCATTCAGAAGAAGAAAGCACTCAGCAAGGCTGATGAAAAACGGTTCATTCTTGAAGATGGAATCACTACTCTTGCATATGGACATCGCAACATTGTCAATGAAGCTCCAGTATTCAGTGATGATGGGTTTGAGGATGAGGTGGTGGTGGAGGAGGCGGAGGAGTACAACACTGAGAATGATCAAGAAAATGAAGCAGCATCAAGGGCAGCATTGATAGCAGCAGATACAGCAATAGAAGAAAACATATCAACTATGGAGGCATCTAGAACATTGTTGTCAATGACAGCAAAAGCATCAACTTCATCAACAGTACCGTTTGTACCAACAGATGTTCTTAAGATAGAACAAGGTAGTTGCAAACGTTCGGCAGCAGATAGCAGTACTAGTCAAGTGATCCCCATATCTGATGATGATGAGCCGGCGGCAGCAGATAGCAGTCGAGTGATCCACATATCCGATGATGATGAGCCACCAGCTAAACAATCACGTGTTGTTGATTTCAATGTTGATGATTACAAGGAATATGATGACTTTACAAATGGCGGGATATCACAGCACAGTATACTCAGAGCATTGTTGGAAAAGGAGTAGAAGACATGAGTCACACATCAGCTGATAAGAAATTGCTGAGTCTGCATAAAACTTTAGTATAAATATGGGAGGAAGAGCAAGCATTTGGCATAAGCAATCATGATTCGAGCTGTGCTGTATCTCGTGCTGGCTACAAGCGTCTACACTAGCCAACTGGATCCAAAGTATAGGACTCAGACTTTCCTGTGGCAACGAGATCATGGTCTTGATCAAGCAAACAAGTTTCACATGCGTCAGTGTCTGATGTCAAGAATGGTGCTACATCGGAATATGACCCAGGATGCCATTGATGCAATGGGTCGTGACGTCAACGAGTGGTATATGAAGTTGGCTGGAGGGAAAAACTTGGACAAAGAGCTTTGCCAAAGATTCCACTGCGCACAAAATCTGCACACCTGCATCCACTCATCATTTTCATCACTAGACTTCCTTGAGACCATCATCAGCAGATCAGAAGAGGTTTGTGAGCTGTACTGTGAGGACGTGTCAACTGCAGCACCAGCAACAACAACAGCTGTAGCACCTGCCTGGCTGAAGGATACTTGTGACACCTATTGCAGAGAAATCTACAGACAACCGCCACCAATCAGCAATGGAGCAAACTCACGAATTTAAGCCATACTGCAAATGTGGTACTTGTTCACTAACCTCATGCAACAAATGGATTGTGCAGCCTATATTCACTGTTGGAGGACAAGAGCCTGAACCATTCTTGACAATCAAAAATTTTCTGCAAGTAATGAAGAGAACCTTCCATTTTGCTTCATCAGTGATGTTGTGTACCAATAGAACAACAGTATATGTGGAGTTCCCATATGGTCACACTTATCGTGAGATGCAGAATGACTTGGGAATGCTCAGAAAGTGGGTGGTGCTTGATATACTCGATTGACATCAGCCACTGCGCATTTGCACACATGTATCCGCCCATCATCATCATCATCATCCGATCAGAAGAGGTTTGTGAGCCGTACTGAGAGGACGTGTCAACTGCAGCAGCAGCATCAACTGTAGCACGAGCTGAAGGATACCCTGTGACTGCCACCAATGGATTCATACTGCCTATACTGCAGATGTGATACTTGTTCATCACCAGTGAGCAGCAAATGGATTGTGCTGCCAGTATTCGCCATTGGAGGACAATACTATGAACCATTTCGAACAACTGACTATTTCCTGCAGACAATGGAGAATGCCTTCTACGATGCTTCGGAAGTACGCCTCTGCATCAATGGGAGAACAGTATATGTGGAGTTCCCATCTAGTACATCATATTGTGATATGTTGCAATACTTGAGAAATTTCCGCAAGTGGGTGGTGATTGATAGACTTGATTGACATTAACTCTGTTTTGAATGAAATTGTTTCGTTTTGTTTTGAAATTAACTAGTTTTGAATGACATCAGCCTCTAACAGTATTTCTTGATAATAAAGAATTGTATTCGATAACCATGCTCATTTTTTAAAAAACCAAGATTACTCTATAAGACAAGTCCATGTGGGGGCTGTGTCTGTTGCAAATAGATCTTGCATTCAACTTGTCTGTATGACATCATGCAGGACATGTCTGTGAGTGTACCATTGCACAACATTATGCAAGATCTTAAAGTCCATGTGTGTGTGATGTTACAAAGACAAATAGAAAATCAGCTTGCATTCAACTTGCCTGTATGACAACATGCAGGAAAAAACCTGTCTATGTGCAAGTCGATTTTATATTTGTCTGTTGCACAACATTATGCAAGATCGTCCATGTGGGCTGTTGCAAATAGAAGATCATCTTGCATTCAACTTGTCTGTATGACGTCATGCAGGACATGTCTATATGCAAGACGATTTTCTATTTGCATCAGTCCATGTGAGGCTGAGACAAGCTGCACACCAGTGTAGGAGGTAGAAAATGAAAAGATGAAAGATTATCAGAAACATGTTTATTTTAGAATATACAATTTTTTCAGCCAATTCGAAGTTCATATAGAACTTGCTCAATATCGCACCTTGGGGCGCAAAGTGCAGTTATATTTTCCCTGCGTAATAATAAGACAGCTGTTTCTTCATCGATAACCCTTTTGTTTTTGATGACATTTTCCAACTTTCTCGGTCCAATAACTGAGTATCTCAACTCTATTGGGCTAAGTTCAGGGTTGGTAATTTCTAGTGAAGCAGCCGCCTTCAGCAGTCCGATCGATTTCATAATTACCCCCCAAGCAATGGCCAGCTGCTTGTTTATCGCCTCATAACTGTAGGCCGCCAGCTCCAATTTCAGCAGCCCATGCAGCGTCCTGAAGCGGCGATGCCTCATTAACCGTGCCACAATTTCATCAGCCCCAACATAATTGGAGCCGTATGCTGGCAGCGGGGCATACATATCCATCGCACTGATTAAAACTCTACGCTGGAGTTCCAGCTCACGATGCGATGGACGGCCAATGCTGCCCCGCCATGCCATGCTCGGAATTTGTGGGGCCCGATGTGGAGGTATAATGGGCTGCTGAGGGTGCTGCTGCCACTGACCTGATGCTGGGGGCGACTGCCTTGATGCTGGTGGGGGTAACTGCCTTGATGCTGGTGGCGACTGCCTTGATGCTGGTGGCGACTGCCTTGATGCTGGGGGCGACTGCCTTGATGCTGGTGGTGGTGGGGGAAACTGCCTTGATGCTGGTGGTGGTGGGGGAAACTGCCTTGATGCTGGTGGTGGTGGGGGAAACTGCCTTGATGCCGGTGGTGGTGGGGGTAACTGCCTTGTCGCTTGGGGCGACTGCCTTGATGCCGGTGGTGACTGCCTTGATGCCGGTGGTGAGGGTAACTGCCTTGATGCCGGTGGTGAGGGCAACTGCCTTGATGCCAGTGGTGACTGCCTTGATGCCGGTGGTGAGGGTAACTGCCTTGATGCTGGTGGTGAGGGTAACTGCCTTGATGCTGGTGGTGAGGGTAACTGCCTTGATGCTTGCGGTGGGGGCGACTGCATTGATGCAGGTGGTGGTCGCCTTGCTGCTGACGGTGGGGGTGACTGCCTCAATGCTTGCGGTGGTCGCCTTGATGCCGACGATGACTGCCTTGATGCAGGTGGTGCTCGCCTTGATGCTGGCTGCAGATATTGCCGTTTCGCCGGTGGCGATGACTGTCGTTCAACTGTTGGAGTGCTTTCCAAGTTAGGAATGGATTCCCAGGCGGAAAGCATCTCCTCAATTATCGCCTGCATACCACTGCTGGGAAGTGATACTGCTGTGGTGGAGGAGCCGGCAGCACTGTCAACTTGAGCAGCAGCAGTGACATCTTGAGCAGCTACATCTTGAGCAGCAACATCTTGAGCAGCAACATCTTGAGCAGCAACATCTTGAGCAGCAACATCTTGAGCAGCAACATCTTGAGCAGCAGCATCTTGAGCAGCAACAGTGGCAGTGCTGGTATTGGCAGTCCTAGGCGTAGTTTGCAACTGCCTGAGGAGCTCCTCTTTGAACACAGCTAATGCTTTGTCCACTATGGAAGATAACTGCTGGGGTGGATCCATTCCGTCTGGTTGAACACTAAGAGAACACTGAGATCACTCTCTCTATAACTCTGATGTGAAGACTGAATTTGATTGAATTTTTGGGCAGTATATATACTAAAGTGAGATATCAAAAACATCATGTCTTAGTAAACAAGTTCAAAAAGGTTAAGGTGATAGCAACTGACAAACAATGCAGGCTGAATGATAAAGTGATCTTTCTAGGAAAGCATGAGAGAAAGGTTAGCTGACGCAAATGTCAAAAGTGTTGCACAATGGGAATGATAGCATGGAAGGTCATGATGACGCACATCCTTTTCAATGACAATTGGGTCGATTGTGTTAGCAATCAGCTTCAAAAAAGATTATGCCGACGCATATCATTTTAAATGCCAATTAACTCGAATGTGTTAGCAATCAGGTTCAAAAAGGTCATGCTAACATACTTCAATGTCAAAAGTGTTGGAATGATAACAGAGTATGACGCACATCATGTGCTGTGTAAAAAACAACTATATATATAAAGGCACGTGTTCACTTGATGGGCATCAGTATGGAGAAGAGTGTGATAGCACGTGAACTGCACATGCCAGCTCGTCGGAATTTTCCGATGAGGATGGTTACAGTGAAAGGTCTTGACGACCTCTATCAAGCTGACCTTGTTGAAATGATACCATACTCAAAGCAGAACAAAGGTTACAAATACATCATCACTATTATAAACTGTCTCAGCAAGTATGCATATGCGTTACCGATAAAGACAAAGACATCCGAGGAAGTGGTCAAGGCAATGCGTCCTATATTCGAACGGCATCCAATGGAAAACCTTCAAACGGATGACGGCAAAGAGTGGTTCAATGCAAAGTTTTCAAGACTTGTGAAACAATATGACGTCAATCACTATTCGACGTATTCAGATAAGAAGGCATCGATAGTGGAACGCTTCAACAGGACTCTGAAACGTTTAATGTGGATCAAGTTCACTGAGAGAGGATCCTACAAGTGGACAGACATCCTTGACATGCTGGTGAAGGAATACAATGAGAGGATACATCGTACAATAGGCATGTGTCCAGCCGATGTTAAGAAGAAGCATGAAACTATACTCTTGAGCAGACTGAGAGAACAGCGTGAGGAATATCGTAAGAGTTTGCAGAACAAGGTGCGAAACAGGTTTTATCCTGGGCCTGGTCAATCAATTGAACCGGGTGATAAGGTGCGCATAAGCAAGTATAAAACCGTGTTCAACAAGGGTTACCTACCCAATTGGACAAATGAACTGTTCACTGTCACACGTGTGAGACCTACTGTACCTGTGACGTATGAGCTGGAAGACAGTGGAGGACAACCTGTGCAAGGGGGATTCTATGCAGAAGAGATTGTCAAAACTAAAGTGCCAGACGTGTTTGAAATTGTAAAAGTGTTGAAGAGGAGAGGTAATAAACTGTTGGTGCGCTGGAAAGGATACGATAGCAGTCACGACTCTTGGATTGATAGAGCAGATTTGGTGTAATGAAACAGGTAGTGCAACGTCGACACAAGTTCAATATAATCGACTTTGATCGTGTGGCAAGTGGTTGTGGACTTGGACCGGAAATGAACATCAAGAAGCGGCATGGACCTTTGTTCCCTCACCACCTGAGATGTATCATATGCGGACCATCGGGTTGTGGTAAAACTAATGTAATGTTCAACATGCTTTTTGATCCAAATGGTATACGCTTCTCAAACATCTATCTGTTCTCCAAGACAACATTCCAACCGAAATACGAGTTCTTGCGCACTGTGATGGAAGGACTAGGACCTAAAATGAACTACATCGAGTGTGACACCTGTGAAGAGATACCTGCACCACACGAATTGCCCGCCAATTCAATAATCATTTTTGATGATGTTATCTGTGAGCAGCAGGAAGCCATCAGACGCTACTTCACCACTGGACGGCACAGCAACGTTGATGTGTTTTATTTGGCACAGACCTACAGTCGCATACCAAAACAATTGATACGTGACAATGCCAATTTTCTGATTGTATTCAAACAGGATGAACTCAATATGAAACATTTGTACAGAGATCATGTGGGAGCCGACATGACATTTGATGCATTCAAAAGTATGTGCGATGATGTGTGGTCTTCGTCTGCACATGCATTCCTTGTTATCGATAGTGCCTCAGGCAAGAATAGCGGACGTTACAGAAACGGTCTTGACACTTTTTTAGCTGAAGCATAAGCTGAAAAGGCTCATTCAGTCAGTGAACACCGATCGAGATGGACGTGAAGCAGCAGCGGAAAAGAAAGCAGACTGTGGAGGACATCGCTCCAACCATCATGGAGATTGCTCAGCTACGACGCAACATCAAGAGGAAGCATAAGGAAATCACTTTGGGCAGATCATTGACTGAGGAGAAGCATATCAAAAGTTTGAAACCAATTATTGAGCCACTCCAGAATATTTCAGATGTTATCATGGAGCGGGGTGTCCCAGCAGCAGCAGCACCACCACCAGCACCACCACCAACACCTTCACCAGCAGCAGTGACACGCCCATTCGCACGTACACTATCAACTCATATGGTACCTCCTACACCACCAATTACACCCGGCTCACCATACCCATTCAAGTTAGGTGCAGTGAAAGGACGTAAGCCACAATGGGAGAGGCCTACCGCATCACCTATTGTAGAAGAAGAAGAAGAGCAAACCTTGGAGACAGTTGGAACAGCTGAAATACCTGCAGCAAGCACATCAGGAGTGGGACGGAAATTGTGGAAAGGTAGAAGTCAATTGGAGGAGGAGGAGGACTCATCCATCGATGAGGAGGAGGAGGAGGAGGAGGATGTGTTGATGAATACTACCCAGGAGGAAATTGATGAAAGCTTTGCCCAATCTGAACTGGCTGGAACAGCTGTAGGAGAATATGTTAAAGCATCGATGGACAACAGAGATGGTAACAGTGATAGAAAGTTTGGACCAAGAGTGGAGAATAATAGCCTATTTCTCGGTAACAAGCTGCTAACCTTTGGACCAAATGGGGACAAGATTATACTGAGCAATCCAAACAATGAAAATGAAGAGAAAACGTTCAATGTCACACCGGGAATATGCGAGCTGATTTTCAAGAAACATCCCGACTTCAGAAAGGTGAAAAAAAGTGATGAGAAGGTCTACAAGAGTGTGTTGAGCCTAACCAATGTGTACAGGGCAGGCTATTGCGCATATGGAAAAATTGTGAACTATAACAATCCCAAATACAAGAATGTAATCAAAAAGCTTCGAGAAGTGAAACATGGCGATGCATCATCATCTTCAGATACTTCGGTTGCTGGACGAGGACTCAAGGCACCATTCAATTTGGTAGCCGATAGTCGGATTGAGTACATCTACTATGATGATCCCAATGAGTTGGTGGACAGATTGAGACTGTTGGATCAGTCCAAAGCAGTTGGCAACACTGGACATGAGAATGAAATTAATTCAATTCTAGAAGAGTTGGTGGAAGGCGGTTACATAGTTGGCAGCACTGCACTCTAGCCCGATAAAACGTGTAAACTTGAGCATGTGCATACCATTCAAGTAATGTCATCAAACGGCGATAGAAGAATAATGGACGTCCTCGGTAATATCAACGTCCGAGGAAGAAGAGTGATCAATGTTGGCAGCCCACGCAATGAAAAGGATGCTGTTAACCTAAAAGTGTGCCAGAATATGCTATGGGATTGGCTGCCAAAGACTCAGGACACTGAAACATCGCAGATTTTTGTAAGCTTGAACAATGCAGTCCTCATGGATGTTAATGATCCAATCCAAGATGGTGATGGAGTCAACAAAAAGTATTTGGAAAAAAGGTTAGATGAGCATTCAAGGGTTGTAGTTAAAAAGTGTTTCACTACCATCATGAACATTATTTGGTCACCTGAAAACCACACTTTGAGTAGAGAGCAGTTGAGAGATAAAGTGTTACAGGCTTTGGGAATCCATGAGGGTATAAAACCGGATGACCAAGCTGCTGATCAACATTAGATGGCTGCTGCCCTTCGAGAGAGGAAGAGCTACAAAGGAAGAGGAGTACTTTCCGCAATCACAGACGCTGCAGGTGCAATAGTCAACAAGGCAATAGACGTACTGCCCATAGAACTTCATCTGCCCGGCTACCAGTACTGTGGACCAGGTACAAAGCTTGAGAAGCGATTGGCAAGAGGCGATCCAGGTGTCAACAGACTTGACCAAGCTTGTAAGCAGCACGACATTGCATACTCAAGGAATAGTGATACTGCTAGCAGAGCAGCGGCAGACCGGATCTTGGCTGAACGAGCTTGGAGTCGAGTGAAATCATCGGACGCAGGTGTTTTGGAAAAGGCCGCAGCACTAGCAGTGACCAACATTATGAAAGCCAAGGCAAAGTTTGGTGGAGGAGCTAAAAGGAGAACTGGACCCAAGAGGAAGAGGAGGAGGACTGGAACCAAGAGGAGGAGAACAGCGGTATCAACCAAGGGTCGAGGCCTGTACCTGAGACGTCAAAAGACGGGAAACGGGGCTCGTCGCCGTCGATGCGGCGGCAGAAGATGATTGCTCTACCAGACCGAGCACTGACCGATGCAGACCTCTACAAGTATGCATGTCGTTTGAAGCTAAAGAAATTTCGAGGAGTGTTTATGCGAGATGCTCTACCTGCTGAAGGACCACTGAGGAGGGAGTGTGGCATCATCAACCTGGATGACAGCAAAGGACCTGGCACACATTGGGTGTGCTATGTTAAGAAGGATGGCAACGTTCACTACTTTGACGGCTTTGGCAACCTGAGACCACCACAAGAATTTATTGACTACATGCATCGAGGATCAGCACCAGCGACGAGGATTGAGTACAACTATGATCGGAAGCAGGAGGATCTCTACTCTCACATATGTGGACATTTATGTTTGAAATTTTTAGTTGATTGTTAAATAAATTATGAATCTAAACACAACTGTTTTTTCATTATTAGTATAAAACCTCTCAATTATTGAGGTAAGCAGTCATTAGGTTGAAGTACACTGAGCAATCAAGATGATGCTCTGCTTTGGAGGAACCAAGTCAACGCTGAGTAGTGAATTCTACCCGCCTATTGATACGGGCAATGGTGTATGGGAAGTGGGACTTATCAGCTTCACAAGCTGTAACTCTATTCCAAATGTTGAGGTCGGCTACAACAATACATTACGCTTCCTAGCTCCACCAGCGGGTGAGTCGCATGACGAGGATCATTCAGTGACACATGGAGAGCTTAATAACAGCAACATGACAATCGTTGATTGGTTTAGATGGGGTCTTACTGGTAAAACAGAACCAAAAAGTAGAGAAACCAGGAGCATAGGATTGACCTTCAATGATGGAAAGAAGAAAGTGTTTCCAATTGTGGGCGGTGATACCAGCGCTGCAAACAAAGTGTCTCCCAGTGTGAGCACAGATGCAAGTGTGAGCACAGATGGAAGTGAAGAAGGAAAGGTTTGGCAAACTGTTTCATTGCCAGAAGGCAGTTTTGAGTTTAACATGATCAAGGAACTGTTGGAGGCAAGATTGAATAAGCGTGGAGTTAACCTACAAATGGCTATGGACACGTCAACATTGAAATGTATAGTGCTGTGCAATACTAAGCTGGACTTTACCCCGCCTGACTCAATAGGCAAATTGCTGGGCTTCAACAGGATCCTGGAAGCTGACAAGGAGGCTAGAGGTGACTCAACCATGATGATTAACCGCCCCAATGTGGTGCGTGTGAAATGTAACATAGTGAGCGGCTCCTACTCGAATGGAATCAAGGATCATGTTATCTATGAGTTCTACCCGTCAGTGGACCCAGGCTATAAAATGGCTGTGTCTGTGCGCAATGTTGTCTATTTACCCGTGGATGCCGAGCAGATCAGCAACATTACGTTGGAGATTGTTGATGAGAACGGACGTCTGGTGAACTTTAGAGAGGAGCCGATAAACATAACCTTACATTTACGAAGAAGAGAGTGATATGGTGCTGCTATTTGAAAAGAGGGGTTGGAGTGGAGCTGAGCAGTCTGAGACAGAGACAGAAAGAAATAAAAGGGGTGCAGGCGCTTTAAACGTCATTCAACGATCGACCGCCATTGAGTTAACATCAAGGAGCATCGATTATCTAGAGCAAAGAGGTTGTATTGTTATCAGACGACATCCACGACAGCGACAATGAGACTTTTGGATGTGACAAAGAGTGGTCCATCTTCGGATGATCGCATCACAGGTTTTGAGTATCATTCACATTCGCCATACAACACAACCTTCAATGCCAACGATGAGATCAGGATACCAATTCAGCAGCAGGACATCTACACACTACCATCAGAGAGCTATCTACACCTTGAGTACACAGTAACCAGTGCAGCTGGTGCTGCACTGGCCGGCACACCATGTGTCTCTGGATTTTTTGCCAACCTGTTTTCGGAGATACGCTATGAGATCAATGGAGTTGAGGTGGACAGCACACGCAACCCAGGCATTGCCAGCCTGATGAAGAATGCAATGACCTTTGAACGAGAAGAACTAGCCAAGATGGAAGGAGCCGGCTACAAGTATAATGCTACAACAGGTCTAACTACATTTGCCGCCAATGCAGCCAACGCTACCGTCATGGATGTACCACTTAGATATCTGCTGGGATTCGCCGAAGACTACAGACGTGTGCTGCTCAATGTGAAACAGGAGCTGGTGCTAAGACGCAGTGCTGACAACGTAAACTGCTTGAATACAATAGGCCTTGTCAACATTCGGAAGCTTGTGTGGAAGATGCCCTATGTGGAGGTGGCCGATGAAGCAAGATTGCGTCTGCTACGATTGGTGCAGAATGACTCGCCTGTATCAATACCATTCCGACATTGGGAGCTGTATGAGTACCCGGCCATGCCCGAAGCTACAAAACATACATGGACTGTCAAGTCGACTGCACAACATGAGAAGCCGAGATACATTGTGATTGGACTGCAGACTGGAAGAAGAGGAAGAGCAGATGCAAATGGATCATTGTTTGACAAGTGCAATGTGAAAGACATTTGAGTGTTTCTGAACAACAAGTACTATCCGTATGAAAGCATTGATGGTGATGACAACCGTGTCTACAATATGTATACAGCTTTCAATGGAGTCTACAACCATGGAGATTTTCGAGCAAGCAACCCACTGTTTGAGAAGTCTGCTCTGGCAGATGGAAGAATGATGCTGTTTCCAATTGACTGTTCACGTCAAAATGAAACACTCAAGACTGGCAGCATTGATGTCAGAGTGGAATTTGAAATGACTGATAACATTCCTGCAAATACACGTGCCTACTGTCTGATGATACATGAAGTGGTCAAAGAGTATCGACCAATGACAGGCACAGTTCAAATTGCCTGATAACTCGACTATAAAAAGGCTGTGGATGAGGTGCAGAGACATCACAACTGTGTGAACATCGCAGCATGAATCTTGAGGACAGCATCGACAACATCATGAAACTTATCAGCTTTGAAGAGGAAAAGGATAGCAGCAGCAGCAGCAGCAGCAGCAGCAGCAGCAATGAAACATGGCATGACTCTGTGGAAGGTTTTGGACCATACTTTGTGATAGACTTTCAAGGATTCACTGGACGAAATGGCGAATTTGTTGTCAAGGAAATGGCGTATCTTGAACATGCTATAGAATCACGCATTGTACGCCAGCACTCTCTCTTCAGATCTCCCTACTCTGAATCTGTACTGGCTACTAGTATACGTAAGGAGAATGATTCACATAGTGCTAAACATGGCTTGAGATGGACGGACAATAATGATATGGGGGAATACTACTCCAACCTAAGACCAATTGTGAGAAGTGCACTGGAAAGATGGCGGAAGATTGTAGGACCAGCTCACACAATCTATGTCTATGGATATGACAAACTGAGCATGCTGCACAAACTGATGGAGCCCCAATACGAAGACGAGGAGAATCTGGCTGACAACTTTACTGTGATTGATCTATCATCTCCATTCGAGCAACAAGATCTCCCCAACCTGGAGAAACAAGTGATGACTTCCTACAACAACTACAACTGTGAACAACATTGCTATCTCATCATGACAGAAGACTACAGAGCAAATCTGATCACTGACGGATCAATGAAATATTACTATTGTGCGCTCAATGTTGTAAATTTGCTATATAATCATATTTTGCAAACCATGTCTAAAGATAAAAAACGTGTTTGTCAATGCATGTTAATAAATGAATAATTCAATAGATTGCGTAATCATTGACTTACCCCCACCACCACTACTATGTTAGCTATATAAAAGATGCTGTTGGCTTGAGAGCACAGTGCAAGATGGATATCAATAAGTATAGGAATGAGTTACGTTTGAAAGCAGCCGTTATGGAGCTGGAAGTCGAGCTGGAGCAGCGGGGCATCATGTCATTGGATGACTTTCAACTCGAGTGTGGACATGCAGTTTCGTGCACTGGTGCCAGTCTACGTGATGCATGTGATTGCATCCATCTTAGAAGGCTACGATATGCAATTATTGATGCAGTACATGGTCGTGGTACTGTGAAATACTTGAGAGATCTACAAGAATGTACTAGTGGATTGGAACCAGCAATACCTGTCAACAGTTATAATGTTAACAGGTTCTTGAAGAACATCTTCATAGGAATCATGTGGAAAAATGGTATGGGCAAAAGTGTCCCGCAGCAGCCAGCACAACTTCCATTCAAAATCTGGACGATGTTTGACAATGAAAAGGTGTCACTAACTTCAGTGTACAGGCTAAAGCATAGCATGGCAGCTGTACTGGATCTCGGACGAGTGGAAGACTGGCGATACAAGGATGTCAAGATTGTCATCAATCTTCCCGATACTCTTCAAAAGTACTGGTGTCAATTTGAGTATGGCAGCAAGGCGCTAAGTGCAATTGGCAGTAATGAAATCGTATTTGCCGGCTTCTCTCACAGTATGGAAGATCAACGTGTAAGGAGGTTCCGCATTGCAGATGGCTGCTCAGAAGCTTTTCTCATCTCCATCTTTACAACAGTTCAACGTCATCGCTCTAGAGGCTTGGATACAGTTGATGGTGTATGCAGTGCGATTGAAGAGACTCCAACCACAGACTATTGTCAGGGTGAACTGCTCACTCATCTTTATATTTTATTTCATAATGCTTAGAATAAACTTGTAATGCTATACAACTGGTTCTCATTCACCTACTCTCTCCTTAGTATACTCATAGAGAGAGAGAGCGTTCCACTTCTACCACAGACATGTTTTTTCCTGCATAGATAGCATTGGAATGCAGCAGTGACATACTAGTTAAAACTGGTATATCAAGGCCAGTGGGCTGAGTCAGTGATGGAAGTGGAACTCTCTCTCTCTCTACCCTCTCTTTTTCGTTGAAACTGTCTTTGTTGAAAGCAATGTAAGACAATTTCTTACCTATATGAACACATGCACTAGTACACTATTGAGTGCACTAGTGAGCGCACTAGTGCACCAGTGAGTGCACTAGTGAGTGCACTAGTGAGTTATCTAGTGAGTGCACTAGTGCAAGTGTTCACCTCATGTGCATCATCTTATAGACTATAGGCATTGGGAGATGGAAGAAAAACTCACAATTGCAGAATAAAAAAGAAGCGTTTATTAGTCAATAAACATGTTCATTATAAATGTGTTGCCTGCAGGAGTAACACTCATTTTGAATTTGCTCAGATCTAAAGGTCCATTTTCCACATGTTTCAATGTGAGCCGACTATATGCGTCTGGTAGTATAATGTTGGCAGTCTGGTTGTCCACTATGATGTTGATGCTGACTTTTGTACCGTATTTAGTCAATGATGTCTGCGCTGACAGCATTTGATACTTAATTTCAGGCTTCAGATCCTTCATCGATAGATAGTTGGGGCTGGCAGGCTTATGGCTTGAAATTGAACTGTAGAATTCCAGCACGGCATTGTTGAGAGCTCCTTGCGGCTTGATGGTTTCTGCAGTGTTTGGAGCTTGAGCTGCGGTGGTGGTGGTATTGATCATTTCTTGTGCAGAGGTGTTCATCTGCAATAAAGCAATAGCATAGATTATTCCCAACACTCCAAGAGAGCTGCCAGTGTTGAGGGTCCACAGTTTGCTTCCTCCTCCTCCTCCTCCTCCTTCTCAGTGTAAGGTGGTGGTGGTGTGGATGGTTGAATGCAGTACGCATCTCCTATGTCAATGAGAAGATCATTGATATCCTGACCTTTGTCCAATGGTAGCAGCCCTGTCCACCATTTATGATCTCTGAAAACTTGAGGTTCGCTGGGCCAACTATTCGCAATGAAATTGTCCAAATGCATCAATCTAAATGTTAGTAATACACATTTACAGTTCCACACCTCACCCTGCTTAACTGGATTGTATGTATATGTACATGGGGGAATATGTAAACTTCTGACGGGTAGATAGAAACCGTGACCGCGGTTTGGTCCATGCCCAATTTTTCTAGCATTATGCAATGCTCGACGGTATGAGCTGACTGGTAATGACATGGTTTTCAAGAGGTTGCAGACATACTCCAAGTCCTCTCTGATTGTGACAGCATCAGCACGCTGTTGACCGTTCATTCTGCAAAACAAGACATGAATTAATCTTCGAACATCTCACTTGTAACATTATAGCAGACCTCAACTGCATATCTCTTAAGGGCAGACTCAATCGTTTCCCACCTCATGGAATCAGAAAGTCCAATATGCATCTGAAGGTAACAATCTTCTGCCATTCCCAACCGCATCATGTGACCTATCATATCGTATATCTCCAAACACCTGCAATCAGGCTTTACATTCAATGGTGCTTGTGCCCGCCTTTTTAAACATGAGGGTGAATGAAACTTCTTGTAATCATCACTGATGTAACCATGATCTGGCCACCGTGTGAGTATGTGTAAGATCACTTCGCCAATGTCATCGCCAGTGAGTTTTTCAGCTTTGAACAGTGAGATTATATCAGCGAAATCCATGCGCTTGCAAACAATGTACAATGTCCTCCTAAAAAGTCTTGGAGTAGTCTCCATGAACAGCTCCTTACAGTGTATGATATCATGACGTATAGGATGTGGCAGTGTGTTGATATCAGCACCAAGGTATAGAGCTTCTACTGAAGCTTTCCTTGCAAGCTCATAGAGTGATCTGGGATTCCTGTAAAAAGAGTGAACAGATTAATAATCTTCTTCTTCTTCTAAGAATTCATCACTGCTGGTAGTGATATAGCTGACACTTTCATCCTCTGAATATATGTCAATTTCTTCACAGGCTCCTATTTTTCTCATTAATCTACCTAGCCCTACAATATGCTCATCATCCTCATCAGCTTCTTGCAGTCCTAGAGTATGAAGAATATATCCGTCCTGCACATAAGCTAAACGCCAC